>CAEFZY010035939.1:0-17179 GCA_903066815.1 Brachyrhaphis roseni
AGATAGATAGATAGATAGATAGATAGATAGATAGATAGATAGATAGATAGATAGATAGATAGATAGATAGATAGATAAATAGATATTTGATTGTAACTTCTGACCGACCAATCTCTGGTTATATTACTCTTAAAAAAATTTCTTCCATCCCCCAAGTTTTTGTGCACAAATTAGTTATTTTAAAAGTTACACAACCCAGAGGAGCGTTTTATATCCAGCTTCTTTTCATGAAATATCACTTGGTATTTATATTATCAGAGGGAAAAGCAAAAGCTCAGAATAATTACACATTTAATGTTGAAAATCCTAATTAAAAACAGCAGCTCTCATAATGCTGTTTTTTTTGTTTTTGTTTTTTGGGGGGGACTTTCAAGACACTTTTACACCCACATCTTTACTTTCATTGGAGTGCTGAACCAAAACACATTCTCTCTGGGGATTCTGTCAGCTTGTCCTCACTTTCTGTTTTCAATTCATTACCAGTGAGGCTGTTCCAGAAAATGCTGCATGATCACATCACACCCTGCCCTTGTCTTGGCTGTCACTGGGGCTTTTGAAGAAACTCATCTGCGTCTGAACATCTTTATTCAGCTGTCCACTATCATCGGGAAAAGCACAAGAAAAATCTCTTTCAGGGTGAATGTTTTTGCTTTAAGGATGACCCAGATTTGACTGTTCATTTTCTGCCTCGCTGTGAGAAGATATAATCTCATGTGTACACTATGCTGGAAGTCTCATTTCTCCTTTGTTTTTGTGTAAATCCTGTGAGCAACATTTGCATTTGAACATGCTGTATTAATAGTATCCCACGTGGCATTTAAAAACCAGTACAGCTGATTTATTTATTGCCATCATTTTTTAGCTGGCATCCTATCCAACGCCTGTTTAAAGTCATCAACAAGAGCTGGTGAAGGCAAAAACAAACAGCAGAAGGGCCTGAATTGTCTCCCTACTTGCGTAAATGGAAGCAGTTGAGTCATTTATGATGTCACACACCGATGTGCATCTGATTGCTATGGTTACACCAATCTCTGGATAATGAAGTTCTCATATTGGATTTCCACAACACTAGCAGGTCTGTTGAGATAGGCTTACTGTGTGTCTAAGATGATAATTTAAAGAGTTTACTGTAACAGGAACAAAATGCTTAAGAGTTGACCTAGTGTTTGTCAGATTTCAGCTGATGTGAGCAGCTTTGAAATAGTGTTCATAACATGATGAGTTTCATTTGTTTTTAAGTTTAAGTCTCACAAGTGGTCAAAAAATATATTTTGACTAAAAGCTTGAGTTCTGCCTTGTGAGGACTTCAGCATATGCTTAAAATAAAAAAAAGAGGAGATTTTTTTTGTTGGGGTGGGAGGAAGGTTATTAGTACTTCTTGAAATGATCTACATGAAAATCTCAGTAAAGATAAAAGAAGAGAAAACATGTAACACTAATAAGTTATTATCCCCTCATTGCTTATGAACTATATGAACAGAAAGTGACAGACCTGATCTGCATCTCTTTAAGACAAACATACTTTTCTATATGATTAAAACGTAAACATTACAAAAAGTAGTCAGTAGTCAAGAAGAAAATTATTTTAATGGTCCAATCTGAACTTTAACAATGTTTCTTAAATAAACTTTTGTGGCAGTAATGGCCTTCATGCACAATCTTGAATGATTGAGTAAATGGCTATCTCTTTGTCACACTGCCATAAATGTTATTACCTATTGATAACCCTCATGAAAGAAACTAACCCTCTTCACTGAGTGCAGTATGACTTTTCTAATGGACCAGGTTTTCTGTGAGCTGATTTTCTCGGTGTGTTTGAAGGTAGCCCAGACTTTTGGGTGAGGAGTTCTGAGGAGGTACTGATTAGCCAATCAGAAATTAAGAGTCCAGTAACCATGGCAGCAATCCATGGTGGAACAAATATTACAGCGAAAGGGCATCTGAAGGACAACACGTATGCAGATGTAAAATATTAATAATGGAAAAAATGGCAAAACAACAGTTCAGAAGTTTGGAAAACAATTTATAATTTTGGAAAACCAGTAAATCAATTTTAGAAAGCTGCTCTAACGGTAGGAGGAGTAAAACACGAGTTTGAGGTCTTTATTTGGCCTCTAACTTTCCCAGATTCTCGGCAAAAAAAGCTAATGGATGAAGCGCCATAATTCCCAGTTTACAAAATCTGAAGTAACTGTTGCTGACATCTTAGTGCTAAATAACACAGCACACCTTAAGAGGTCTATGTGCCTCAGAGCTCAGATCCTCAGAGCCTGGATTGTACTTCGGACACCACTGGGTCACAGGGTAAATCAAACCTTCAATTGGCTGGTCATATTTCTCAATTCTGCCTTGCAAAAATATTTCAAATTCTTCATGGATTTGTTTAATGACCTTAGGATAATTTTGTATCACTTTTACATTACATGTTGATTACTACGTCTGTCAAATAAACTCATCTACGTTGACCCTCTTTGATCATTGAATGAATAAAAGACACCATACGCTACATAAAGTGAAAGAAAAGCTGCATGAAACTGTGGATATGGCTGTGAAGTGATTTGTAGAACGTAAAGAAGGTCAAAAGGTGTTACCATACATTAATCCAGTTCTATATTTAGCCTAGACCTGCCTGACGAGTCCATAATCGGCTGCTGCCTTACAGAGTGATGACCACGGTGTTTTCAGGAGTAATGTTATAAAACAGGCATCCAGTGTGTCCTCCTCCCATCTGTTCTCGCTCCTCGGTCTCTATTTCTCCATGTTCCATGACGCAAAGCAAGAGTGGGAGTGGACAAACCTTCTGCTCCCTGAGAGGACTGAGTGGGCTGCCGCCATCCGCTTCGTACGCAGCGGCGATGTAGCCAGAGATGGAGGTTTATGGCAAAGAGGAGAGAGAGGAAGGAGAGAGGTAGAGAGGAAGGGGGGAGGCTTTTGAACAAAAGTGAGTGAAAGCCTAAGAGAAAGACATGGTGGTGGAGACAGAGAGACAAATAATGGGACTGAATGGGGAGGCAGGAGAGGAGAGAGAGTGAATGATAGCTCAGACTGAAGGATGTTTTTAAAGGGGAGGAAGGAGGGTGTGAGGGAGACATGGATGGGTGAGGAAGGAGCCTGTTAATGAGGAGATTAGGACATGAAGCAAGAAAAGAAGACTGATCTTAAAAAACAAGCCAGAATCAATATGATAGGGCCTGAAGAAACACACAGCATTAATATAACAAATTAGTAAGACATCAGAACCATAAAGCCAAGAACATAAGAGCCTCTTAAAATTATTTTTTATGTCTGTTAATTTTTCATAGGTATTGAATCAACTTAATACTTTTATTGTGACTAATTACTGATACCAAATAAACCAGTCATTCATTAATTTTCCATACATTGATTTGTGAAAGGAACAATTCACCCTTTAAGAAATCTCCAATGCCCCCAAAATTCAAATAAACTGATTTGCTTAAATTAATATAAAGTAAGCATTGAGTGGTTAATGGAAAGAAATATCTTCTCATTTTTGTTGATGGCCCATACTTTATGACCATCCTACCCTTCAAAGGCTATTTTAAATTTATGCATAAAACTCACTTCTTTCACAAGTTTTTAGTTTCAGTTTCAGGTTATATGTTAAACAATGTAGTTAACGTCAGTAACCATTGCAAACACACACAAGGTTTTAACAGATTTTAACTGGACCAGGATGTTTTCTTCGGAGGAAAGAGCCTCTGGCTTCTGCTTTGTAACTCTTTAGTCATGATATAAGGAGAAGACATGAGATAATTGTCACACTAGGTCTCAAAAAGTATTTACCAGATACTCCTGCAATTGCTCTCACCAGGCTCCTAGACCAGTTTCTGTCTTGTCTGTTTTGTCTTTTTTATCAGCTTTATATAGAAAAAAGCAATTATAGTAATGTCTCTGATGTCCTAAATTGTCTCTAATTATGTATGGCTTTCTTTAGCCGTTTTTTTTTTTTTTGTGCCCTTGTCTTGAATAACATTTTTACACAATGAGATTGTTTTAATCTTTTATAACCTCTCTGCAAAGTATGGCCTTAGCTAAATGATCCAAATTATCAAGTGTTACAAAAATCTTAGACAACAGTCAGATTAACTATACTTGAGAGACAGGTGAACACAAAAAGAATAAATGCGCAAAAAAAATTATTCACCAAAGAATTAGTCTGATGAATTGTACACATGTAACCCAATTGTAATAGCTTTTTATTTTTAAATGTTCTAATGTTTGTTTTCAGTTGAATTACACATGATATGTCACATTTAAGTTGGACAAAGTGGGTGTGTATATTTTGTATTCCTCCTATAGTTACCTTGGCCATTCTTCTTGAGCAATTTGTCTGAAGATTTTTTTTTTTTTTGTCTGTTCATGTGTTTTGTATTCTTAGCTGCTTGGTGTTTGTTTATGCTTGTAAGTCAATGCTACTAATGATTCCAGTATTTCCCTGTATTTACCTGGTTTTATTCATTCCCAACGGTCATCTTCTTTCAGTTGCTGTAACCACTCATCCGTTTCAACTCCAGCAGTCACCTTCCCAGTAGGTATACTGGTGTGCTTTTCCCATTTTGTCTTCTGCTGATTTCTCACTGGGTTGCCTCCTGTATTATTCAGAAAAGTTTATATTTCATTTGGATTACCTATTATCTTCAAATGGCAGTGACTGCCTGCACGTGGGTTCTACAACATCACAAAACATGCCATAGCTATTGAGACTCATGTAATTTACTTGGTTTTATGACTTGATTTGTTGTGGTGCATTAAGCGAATTAACTCATAAAACCTTTTTTCCTCAATGCAATGAAAACATTCAGTTATGGTGATCTAATTTAATTGCGTCTGGACAATGATCCGAGACACCCAGCAAATCCCTCAGACTCACCAAAACAAAAAGAAAGGGCAGGATTTCGAAGTGTCCTAGTTAAAGCCTGGGTTTACATTCCATTGAGATTATGTGGTGTAACATCAAGCAGGCTATTCATGTTAAAAACTCCCCTGTACGGATTTTCTAAAACAGTTCTGCAAAGAAAGTCGGCTTGATGGCAGCCCTATCAAATGTTGCACGAATGGTTGTTAGATTTAGGAGACAATTACTTTTTTCACACACTGCAAAGTTGGTTTAGATAGTTATTTTCTTTAATAAATACAATATTTACTTAAAAAAATTATATATTTATTTTATTTATTCAAGTTAACTTTGTTTGAAATTAAAATTTGTTGAAACATTTTAAATCTTTTAAATCTTAAATGGGATTTCAGTGAAAGACAAACTGTGGAAAAATGTAATTGGGCAAATACTTATAGTGCTACAAACTCCTTTTATTTTAAGATTGCTCCTACCTGTAGTTTTGTGTTTTTCTCTAATCTAGCTCTTCCCAGTTAAGAATAAATGGTCCTCGCATTGACCTCTGTCTATTTTCTGATCCCCCCCCAGTCCTCCTGCCTTCTGCTGCTTATCTTTAGTAACCAAACCCCCTCATGATCCATTGATGGCTATTTTACAATTTGGCTAAAAGCAGCTCTGATGTAACAAGCGACACCTTCTGTTTCCAGGCAACCTCAGCAATTATGCCCCTGCCAGAAGAGAGGGAAAGGGAGGAAGTAGCACCCCTAGGCCCCCCGCCTTTGTTCATCTTGGCTGGCCCCGGCTCCATCCGTCATCTAAGCACAGTGCTTCCATGCAAGGCCAGTGACGAGGGCCATAGCAGCATGCTGCGCTTCCTGCCGCTCTCATTAAATTGTCTCTGTTTCCTGTACTGCAGTGGTCTGGTGAGGACGTCTATGAAAACTTGACTGGCTGTACAGAAACTCTCTGCTGCCCTCTTTTGTTCAGAAATGCTCAGAATGACTTCCACAATCTGATAGCCTGTATATTACTAAAAGGGGTATAAACATAACTTAAGAACACTGATTAGAAAATGCTTCACACCATGATGTAGATTATAATCAAGGATTAGAAGTGAAAGTAATTTTAGCATTTGAAGTGGATTTTATTTCCTATTCAAAAGTAAGTTTTGTTCCTGTGCTAGATTTATGCTCTTTGGCATAAATCTGATAGGCATACCTTCCAAAGCTGTCATTTTCTACTATTTCTGTTTAGAAATATCAAATAAAAGAGCCTGGAGCAAATGTTTGGGATCTTGCATCAGTGGAGTTTCTTGCAAAATTGTCAGCCTGCACAAATTCCCTCTTCCGCAAAAGAAAATGTGACAGGAAATTTCTCTAGGTGCAATTATTAAGACAAATATTATTGGCATGACACTCCAATAATATATGCTATAAATGAGATGCATCAGTTGGTGGTAAGAGACATCATTTCAAGCAATATTATGTGGGAAAAAAAACAATATTACAGTTTAAAAGATTACTCACAAGTCACAAATATTAAACTCTTGATAACTAGTAATATCAACAAGCATTTTACTCTCTTGTAATATGCTTGTTTATATTTGGGAAAGCTAAACACAAAGTAGTAGAATATTGGAGTATAGGAGACCCATTTCTTATGCAGTGATGTGAGGCTCTAATGGAAACCAAACCTCAGAAGTGATGTCAAGTCATCATCTGGCAAGCAAATGGACACATTCAATGATTTCATACAATCAGGCTGTATTTTCACAATAATTTCACCTTTGGAGTGTGTATTACCCTTAAACTCCCATCAAATTGTTTCAGCAGGAAAGGACATACCTGGAGTAGCACTCACTTTAGAAGAGAAATGTTTTCAAAGATCAACATATTGTGGCTAATACAAATAATTACACATTTGCATTGCAATTTTAATCCCTGAAGTTACACCTTTAAGGAGTGTCATGGCACATAAAAAGTTTGTTTAATTTTATCCATTTTCTCTGTGAGAAGGGAGGACTGTCTCATTGTTTGTCATGTGGTGTCATTTGATAAAGATAATCATGGTTTAAGGAACAAGACTGACCTGTGGTCAAGGCAGCTATTTTTGGTGGCAGTGTCAGCATCAGCTGTTTAACCTAAAACTTAGATCCGTAGTCTCTGTTTTTCTCAGCAGTCATCACAATTCTAAATGACATAATGCTTAAAATGATAACTTCACCCTTCATTTGATACCGCTGCACATTTTAGTCACACTTGGATCCCTTTTTACTGCTACAAGAAGAGAAGTGTAAAAGAAGAAAAGCATGTGTAGGTTTTTTCCCCAGTAAGACTTATGACACTTCTTAGAGGTCAAACTTATAAAAAAGCAATGTGTGCAATTTGTTTTTGAAAAGTATAAATATGAACATTTACATGTAGTTCTTCCATGAATTAGTAAAATCCATTCCTCAAGCAGTTATCAAAAGTCAATAAATGTTCTTTTTAAGCTTCAGAAAACCAAAAAGCTTTTAGTTTTAGTTTATTACTTGTTCAATGTAAGACTAAAATATTTCAGGAAAATATTTAAAACAGTTAAATTCTTTAGTGCCAAATCACAATAAAATTACATACTGGGGGTCTTTTTAATAAAATGACTGGAAACAAAACTTTAGTAAATTTTTCTTCATTCTAGTCATTCTTCATGTAATAATGTGCTGCCATGGCTCAAGTGCACTATTGTGTAAACAAAATCTGTGAAGCAATATAAAAGAGACAGAGACTGAGACACGTATTGCGTAAGCAGGCCGGTACTTTGTAATTTTAAAAAAAGACTGAAGAGAAAATAGCGGCCTGAAAGACTAAAAGTAGCCTCTCCATCACAGATGGCCCCCACGCTTTCCGCCAGTGGGTCAGTGGGTGAGCGAAGAATGGAGGCGAGAGGAGAGGAGAGGCTGTGGCTGTGTGCCGCCATCCAAGGGAGAGCGTGGGCGAAGTGGGCAGCAGGAAAAGAGAAACACAAGGACTTCTAAGGCCAAGTGGGCCGAGGTATACTGTGAACAGCGCTAAAAAGAGACATGATGACGCGCAGAGGTCAGTCGGACGATTCGTCATGAGCTATTTCAGCAACGAAGGAAGGAAAAATGTTGACATCACAGTGCTCACATCACTTTTTCACCCACATTCTTTCTGATTATGCAATTGTTAAAGATGATAAATTTGATACAGTTTGCTGGATGTGACACTCTGAAAAATTGGTGAACCGCAAAGTCAAAGGAGCTGAAAACTGGGCTTGTCCAATCACCTTTTAGTGGGTTTTGTTGTCAATATGGAGATCTTTTAATCTTTCATCTGTCTGGAGATATTTTTAAGATCTGCTCATTTAAAGCTAAAAAACTATCTCCTGAATATTTTAATGGGTTTTTTAAATAATCTTATTGAATTTATTTAATGCAAATCCACAATAAAATTCTTCTTCTGGCACTTTACAGAAAAAAAGCCCCAAATCATTCCCAATGATACGGAAATACATGAGTCAAATTCACTTCAATATATTCAAATAACAAGAACAGATTACATTAAATTACACACAAGTCTTTCTGTTTTAAAATGTAGTAAAACATCTAATTCTGTCAACTCCATAAACACATAACATAAATGGAAGAAACCCAAACCAAAACCAGTAGTAGCCAAACCAGACTCAGCTTGAGAAGCTTTCTGATGCAACCACCTTCAGGTTTAAGAAGACAAAAAGTAATCAAAGAGAAAACATAAAACAGTGGTCCTGAAACACTTTCTATAAGGAAGAAACTGTTAGTGCCTGGGTGAAATATAGTTGAAAAGAGAACAGCTTGACATGTAGATTTCTGAGAAGAAGAATCAAATGTACATACAGTTAGTTTCAGCAGAACCTCTCTCTGCAAGTCTGTCTAGAATAGGAATGAGGTGAAAGACACAAATATTACGACAATTGTATCCTCTATTTTTTTTAATTTTTTATAACGTGTTCTGTCTGGTAGTGTTGCACTCAGAACTACTGTCAGAGTGTCCAGGTGAGGCCCTCTGTGTGTGTCCTCCATGTAAAAAGAACAGAGAACCTAAAATTATTGACAGGATGTTTTTGAAGGTCCTGTCCAAGGAGACAGTCAAGCACAGAGAGATAAAGTGATATTTAATAGGAAATTATTTTTGCACAACTAAATATCTTAGAGTTATAAGAATATGTACTTTCTTGTATCTAACTGAAATAAACAAATACCCTTACACAATTACGGTAAAGCAGGAAGAGCCTGCCGAGTCAGAATGAAATATGTAGTAACAGCCAAAGGCCACTAGAGGGAGAAAGGTTGTGGTTGTGTTTACTGCCACATTACCGAGTAATGTGGCATAAAATACGTACACAAAGTTTGTAGAAAGTTTTTTTTTTCTCTTTACTTCTAGCCATTTTAGAGATTTGTATTGGCTATATTTTAGTTACTCCAATCATGCCAAACTGTGACTCTTACCTGACCTGTTAATGGAGTTTCTGATGTACCTGATGATGAGCAGCAGATTTAAAATGTTTCAGTCATTTGATCTTGGAAATAGACTTGATTTTCTTGTAAATCAATGGGTTTTCTCCTTAACTTAATAAAACAAGTCAAATGACACCATTTTGTTAACTTCTTTGTTTCAAAGCTCAGAATTAAATCCTTGCATTGCAGCCCTGCTAGATTGAATCTTCACTGCTTTTGAATCTGTAACTGTTGCAAATGTGACTTCCTCTGAACTGGTCATCCAAATCTACTTTGTAACTTTACAATAGTAGCATTAGATGAGCTGAAGTAAACCCATTCCTTATGCTGAAGATAGATAAAGCCCTAACAGCATTCCTGTCTTAACAGCTGTCTTAAAAAGCCTTGTTACTGATGAATCCTATTGTGAGATTAGTGACAGCAACATTTCTGTCACTAATATAAGGAGATCTACAGCAGAAAGATCTACAGCAGGAAGGGAAAAAAAAAAGCCAAAATGTGTCTCAAATCAAGAATGGACCCTAATGATGGAAAAATTCAAGTTTGGAACTGAATGGGTGGAAACAAAGCATCTCAACTTCATCCCAAGAGACATCCTCTATGCTTAATTGTGCAGGAGGACTAATTCTTCAGGAAGTTAATAAGCGCAAACACACCCTGAATGCTACCAGAGCAGAGCGTGTCTTGAAGACTCATCCTTTCCAAGAATGACTCTTCTTAACACCTCTAACGCCCTAACATGAATAACTCACACTTACTCTGTTCTGCTTTACCGTGTTAATGTGAACTTTATCCCTTTTAACTGATTTAGCTCTTAATGCTCAACACAGGATTTGAGCTTACTTCAAGTTCCCTGCTGTAAATTGTTAAGTGCTGCTAGATTTAACCCTCTGGACTCCAGAGGGTTAATGTGTCAAAAAAGCACATAAACTTCTCCAAACTCTCACCTGATTTCAACCCAAAGTTGGCATGTATGAAAATTATGGTGGCTATTAAATTTAATAAATAAATAAATCGTGTAGTTCAGCTAGAAGGGCAAAAATATAAAGACATTTCAGATTATATGTGTATTATCTTTTTGTGAAGATAATACACAAAAAGATGGCACGCTACTTTCAGTAAGAGGTTAGTTAAATATTCAAGTTTTGTTTAACAAAACTGAGAAGATGAAATGGTGTTTGATTTGTTCCTCAGGTAAGTTTACACCTATAAATGAAGTCACACGCAAGGAGATGTTAACTACTGCTCGCAATACAAAAGATTGAGGATGGAATTATTTTAATTTTACATTCTCTATTTTACATTCTATGCAGCACTGCTGTAACACGATACAAAGTATCACAGGTGCTAAAAGGTAGTGAATATCTGCAATTTTGATAATGTTTTATATGTGCAGAGGATAAATTGGATGCTGAACTTTGGGATGTTCGTGACGTCTGATTTTCTTACTTTTATTTGGTGTTTACCCTGTATTTGGAGGATCTGAGGCCAGACTGTCAAACCTGAGAATATCAACTGTCAAGCATGGTATTGGAAGCATCTTGCTGAGAGACTGGTTTTCTGTTAGTTACACTGATACAATGCACAAAGAGGATGGAATGATGATAAAAAATTTTCAGCCTTACCTTAAATCAACAGCAATGTAAAAGAGACTTGGTCACGATGTAGTGTTGCAAAAGGACAATGTTGAAAAAGCTGGCTTTGGAAAAGGTAATGCAGTCTACCCATCATATCTTGGAATGCCTTTTCCAAAGGTTCAGACTCAAGTGTTTTAAAAGTTGAGTCTGAACCATTTGCAATCATTTCCTGACTGTAAACGCAGTGAAAAATTACAAACACCCAACCAGAGTAATTCCAGCTTTTTGGGTGGCTTCAAAAAACATGTGACTCGAGATGCAAAGGAGACCTGATCTAATAAGTATGTGCACATTTATGCATGTATAGGCACATGCACACATGTATGCATAGGTTCAAATGTGAGAAAAGCCTCACATTTGAGGCTCTTCTTATTTTGAGGCTCGTTGTAGACTTGAGAAAATCTTGATTAAATTCAGATTCATCACCAATTCTTATATTCTGAAAGTCAATAATGGATGTTGTATTATCATTTGAGTCGCAAAAAAGAAGTGTACAAACAAGTCATTAGTTGCCCCAAATTCCTATGACATGCATCCCAACGATGAGGGAACGTGTCTTCATACTGAAAATGTAAGTATGCCTTACTTGAATAATCTTTGGGTGCAGGTTTTCAACTCCTGAAATGCATTTCATGATGTCTGACGATGTGACATCGTCTCTCATAAGCATTTATTTCTCACAAGCAGTGTAGGCCCCGTGACTGTCTGAATCTTAGACAATTTTTTTGACATATTTCTAAAAACTTGGTATCAATCAGAAGGGAAATGCTGCCCTCATGTGGTATGTTGTGATTATATTTTAGAAATATTCCAGCTTGCTATACTGTATTAATGACTTTATTCAACACGTATTTACATGCTGTGTGCGTATTTCCTCTCTCAGCATTACGTCAGATAGTTTCTGCTCGCTAGGAAAAGGAACGCTAGTCCTGAGTGTAGCTGACCTGCTGGCTATATTCAGAAGCAAATTGGATTTGCATTGAGCTTGACCTGGAACCAAGCCACAGGTTGCTTGGAAAGTTTACCAGGTCATTGACCGGAGGAGTTAAGGGAGAAAGCCTCTCTTGTTCACACACAAACACACATGACAAAGCTGTTGTGAAGGCAAAAGGTAAAACATGTTAATAAAAACAAAGATTTTCTAACAGAATGACAAGGAAGCTTCCATAAAGCATAATGCAGCAATCTCCCTAACTCTGCCAGAAAAAGTGAATAACCTTCAAAAAAACAACAAATATTTAGCAATACCCATCAATATTTGCAGTGCATTTAAAAAAAACTGAAGTTTTATTTACAAAATGCTGTTGTGAAGACCAAGTTTGCCACATGTGCTGACAATCATCGACATCTACAGTGAAGAATATTCTTTCTAGGATGACATCACTGAAACTGAATACCTCACTTACACCAATTACTCTCAACGGTTTCCTCCTCTTCACATCCCTGTCTCTTTGGCAAGAGAGGTCTGTGTGTTTGCAAGTTTCTGAGGTATGTTTAAAGGATGCTGTCACGCTCTGTATCAGCAGTGAACTGGTTTTTACTCTAGCTCACAATTACTTCCAGAGTAATCAGTGTCAGTATTTCTCCTGGATAAAATTAATTATTTATTTGTCTAGATTAAAGATCTAATAAAACAATCCTACAAGCAAAACATGTAGGATTACAGGTATGGTGGAGAAAAAGGGACTGATGCCTATCGTTGACTGATGAGAGGTGGGGAACAACCTGCACATGCCACTAGTCCTTCACAGGGAAACACAAAAACGCAAAGGACAATCAATGCCGCATGCCAACAATCATAACTTAGGGTGGTGATTCCCAACCCTGGTCCTCAAGGCACATTGCCCTGCATGTTTTAGGTGTTTTCTTTCGATTGACGTGTGTTTGCTGAACTGCAATCACTTGAATTAGGTGTAGTAAAGCAGGGAAAGACCTAGAACATGCAGGGTAGTGTGTTTTGAGGACCAGGGTTGGGAAACACTACCTTAGGGCAAATTAAGTATTCATTTGAACTAATAGTCATTCTTTCTGACTGTGTGAGGAAGCCTTAGTACCCGGAGAAAACAGGGTACAAGCACATGCATGGGGAAAACATGCAAACTCCATACTGGGAGTTTGCATGTTCTCCCAACCCCAGGTTAGTGATGTAATTTGTTTTATGAACAATGTCTGAGAAAGCTAAATTTTGTTCCTTGTTAGGAGTAATATTATGGCATTCTGTTAACCTGGAATGTTGATGGGAAATCTATCAGTGGGTAAAAAGTATTTTCCATGACAACTGAATTTAAGGCATCTATAAGATTAACATAAAAGACTGACTGAGGAAATTAATCCTTCCTGAAACGAATAAACGTGATCAGAACAAAAAGTGGGGGGGAGGGGAGTAGATACAGGCACATACAAATGAGTTGTAAGATCAAGCCATGTTTTAAATGTATCTATGTATTTGTTTAAATGTAAGCAAATAAATGCATTTGTTTACATTTATGTTAATATACAACTACATACTGAAATGTAGTTGAGAACAGGATTAGTGGTGTTCTCGCTCATTGGTTAAGGAGAAAAAATTAAATTGCACCTGCTACTGGCAAATGAAAACTTATCAGAAGGTCAAAGTTCTCTCAAATAAAATTTGAAAATGTAGGTTGCTGACCTATTTTGTTATAAGAAAAGTTATTGGAACATCTTAAGTTTTCTTGGGAAAAATGTTCCTGCTTATCTTAAACTTTCTAGTGAAGTATGGTATATAACAGTTTGTCGCATGCAAAGGAGCGCAACTGTGCTGTCCTCTGCCATTAAGACTTCAAAAATAAAAGAGGCTCTTCAAAATTAAGATTAGGTTACCTAAGAAAAATAAATGAGGGCTTGAAAACTCTGTGAAAGTCTTTGAGGAGAAAAACATTTTTTTTCTTTACTTATTATTGACTTATATTGATTATAAGTCGTTTTTGTTTTAACTACTATTTTCAAATGTATTTATTAATTTATGTCATTTCTATGGTCATAGACTAAAAATGTCAACAGGATTCTCTCCGCAGTGTGGCTTTAACTCTTAGCTCCGCCCATTAGCTCAATATGGACCAATCACAAAACACTACGAGCCCGTAGAAAAACACTTAGCCAATCGTCGTGCACTACGGCTAGAACCGGAGCAGGATTTCTGTGTTTGTGTCCGATGATCAGTCAGGCTGAGTGTATGTGTGTGAGTGTGAGTGAGAGTGCGTGCGTGTCTGAATGCGAGCGAGTGTGGTGTTATTTTCTTATTTTTAAAGGAACATCTTTGAATTAAAACTGTGTTAGAGTAAAGGAAGGCTTCCGGAGGAGAACATGTTAACCTGCCCGGAGCATACGAACTCAGATGAAGTGGTAAAGAAGTAGTTTGCTGCGTACAGCTCATGAACACAAGACGCATCTACGCAGTTTAACTAAATTCGGTTTAACATCTTTATCGACATCGGCTAACCTGAAGTTCAGATTGTTTTTTTTTATTATTTTGTCGTAACTAGTAGGTTTTCAAGTAAAATGCCTTCTGTAGGTCGCTCAGGTTAGCTAATGAACTTGTAATCGTCATTTAAAAGACATCAAAGTAGCTAATTGTTGGTGATAACCATAAGCTACTTTACATAAAATGCTAAAGACACTGACGAAAAAGCTGAGAAGACATTCACTCAATGAAATCCATCCTTTCCAGCTGAAGGTAAGTTGGAATCAGTTTCTGTTAGAAAACATGGTTGTCATTGCAGGGAAAACATCTGAGAAAGACATTAGCCTGAGTGGGTGCAGCTTGGCTTTACTTTAGTCAGATTGAAGTCCTTGTAATGACTCCTGCAAGGGGTAATAATGAGTTAATTACCATTCTTTCCTTTTCAGTTCTCCATTTTGCCTCGGTATTTCTTTTTTTAACTTTTGTTTTCTCAAATCTGTAGTTTTCTCTGCCTTTGAGCTCATTACAACTCATTCAATAACATGTTTGAAGGCATTTTCAACTCTTTTCCAGATGTGGATAATATAGCTTTTACTCATGCTATGCTGTGTGTGTGTGTGTGTGTGAGTGAGTGAAGGAGAGGGAAAGAGAGTAACACATTTACACAAATTTTCTTCAGGCTCTATAATTGCTCTGCGTGTCAAGACAAACATTGAACAACAATTTGGATCTATAGACAGACTAGAAAAACAAACATTGTACTTTTGAAACCTCCTCTGAGCCATAATTATCCCAACATCTACAGTCTTCCACAGCTGAACCCACGTATGTGCTCTCCTTTGTCACTGCTTGCTCAGTTTGCATAATGCCCCTTTTTTACTTAGGAGACGAATGAATGGTGTCCTGCATGGGTCACTAACTTGCTTCATCTATACTATTGTGCATCAACCGACTGTATGTCGGTCGCATGGCTGCCATTTTGTGCCAAATTGCTCCCGTTCAAAGGCCCAGCCGAGGATACTTGCACTGAAAACCTGCAACCTCTATTGTCCACATTTGTTTATGTTTATGTGTGTTCCCACTCAGTGATATAATCCGTTCCTCTGGATGATGGGAAATATAAAGTTCTCCACTGCAGATCCTTATGGAAGCAACCCCCTCATTTTGTCCACAAGTGGACACACTGGCTTATTAACAGTTTTTTTTTTTTTCCAGTTACAGCAGTACTCAGCACACCACATTAAACTATTTGACCTTTTCCAGAGACAAGATCCATGCAAAGATTGGGAAAGTCTTACTGAGCACTATGCTGTGAGTCATTATTGGGTCAAAGAAATGTAACAAAGCGAGTAAATTACCACTTCTTTATAGTACCCAAATGACAGTGGATATTTGAGACTTTTAAAAATCACTCAGTCAGTTTTTCCATGACAGACTCTGATTAGAAAATACTTCCCCACCCCCAATGTGTTAATTACATCAAAACAATGGAACTCTCTAATTTTCAGTATCACTCACAGCATGTAGGTTGATGCACTTTTTTGAAGTTGAATAAGAAAACATAAAATTTATGGACATTGCTATGATGTGGGTAGTGAATGGAGATAATCTTGTAATCCCTTTATTTTCTGTTAGATTTAAAACTACAGCCACTATCTAAGAGGCTGTAGTGCATTCTATTATGTTTTGGCTTTATAAAACTGATTTAGTACATCAGTCCTCAAGGAGAACAGGAACTTGGCATCAACCAGGAAAAGCCAGACTAAGCATTAGCAATGCTAAGCAATGCTAAGAAAGTGTTGGTGCTTGTCCATGAAGGTTCATTTGGGATGCTCTTGGCTCACATGGCAATAGATGGAGTACAATGTGGAAACCACCACTTCATCACAGGGCTCACATTGTTCTTAGGTGTGGTCACCAATTTATCTAACCATGGACATGGTTTAAGACTGTGGGACAAAGTCAGAGTACTCAGAAAGAACAGGCAATCTCCATGCAAAAAGACTCTAGGCTTGGAATTTGATCCTAGGACCTTCTCGCTGCATGGTGGCAACTGTGCTACCATGCTGCCTACTGTATGTTTATTAATTTGGGAATTACAGGGTAGATGAGAATGGACTTCTCATGTTTACAAAATCCTGAAATATAGTTCATGAGGCCATTTGACTCTGGCATTTTTAGCATTTTATGCTACGGTTTTTACGCAGTCTGGAGAAGGAAAGTTACATCTTTAGCTAGCGGTGGGCCCCAATCAGGCCTTTTTTGTGCCCTGGAGATCTGACTCCTTCAAAATTAGGCATATGTTCATACAGTTTTCATGTCTGTTTGCTAATTAAAGGCTTTGGAAAATTTAAGCACATTTACTTATGTGCTTAAAAAAAAAAAGTTTTCCAGAGCAGTAAAGTTGTTTTCCATTAGTATTACAGTTATTCACCCATGATCTTCATCATGTTTTACCAGACATGATGCATAGAGCTATAGTTGTGCTCATGTTTTGATCCAGTTGGCAATTTTATTCACTTTGCTAAAGTGCTAAGCTATCATTAGCAAGCTTACCGTATTTTCCGGTCTATAGAGCACACCTGATTATAAGCCGCACCCAGTACATTTCTAAAGGAAAAATAATTTTGTACATACATAAGCCGCACATGTCTATAAGCCGCATTTGCCTACATACAGACGGTACACTGAAAGAGTTTTCAAAGTTTTAGTAATATACCTTAGCTTTTCTTTCCAAACAGTGCCTGTGACGCGGCAGTAACACAGCA
>CAEFZY010035940.1:0-24045 GCA_903066815.1 Brachyrhaphis roseni
ACTCTTTTGTCCCATCAATAGTAGTGCTGGCTGAGTGGAGTTTTATTCTCATTCATCTTTAAACAATCAGCCTTCTGGAAAATAGTTTTATCTGAAATTCTCTTATTAAATACTCATGTTAATATAATTTAAACTTATCTTTTGTATTAAGCACTGCTACCTCCTTATGATGGAATAGGGACTATATAACACAACTGGAAACAGGGATTTTAGTGGCTGACTAAAACCCATCATCAATATCTGGTGAGAACTGCATATTTGTGGAAACTGCTGAGTCACATCTCAGAGCCTAAAAAATACACCTAATTTAACAAAGTTATGTCCAATTTACTTTTGGTAGTAAGTAATCAAGCAAAAGCTAATAAACTAAACTTGTTTAAAAACGGGGGTCTCTCCTCAGCCTGCAACCCCATCTTGGATAAGTTGAAAACAATATTGATGATACATGATCAATGGAAAAATCTTGAAAAAATGGCATAGCAGTAATCAAATGCTTTTTACATGTTGAACAACTTTTTCCATGTTGCTGCTTGATATCTTGACAAGTTATCTTTGTTGAAGAGCCCAAGATCTTTGAGTTTGGAAAGCCTCCATGCCATCACCCTAATCTATAAGTCCCATTGGTCCTTTATCAGATTCAAGTTCGGACTCTGGCTGGGCCACTTCAAAAGGTCAACATTTTGTTCTGTAAAAAGAAACTTGTTAAAGTATTACATTTAACCTAAATTTACTAGGGTTATAAATAATCTTGGACTTAAATAAACTGTATGCATAATGCCTTTTGGCCTTTTTTTGTATCCTACCATAGCATAAACACTGTTACATATGATTGACTTCACATCAAATAAGAATAAAACTCATTGTTTTACAATTAAATTCCTAGTCACGTCTATTGGCTGCTGTCCCTGTATGTGTCACATAAAGGAATATTGTTGTGCAGCATTAAAGCCGTTCTACGATTAGATTACAACTAAATTCATGTCAGCTACCATAAAATTTATTACAGCTTATTTCAACCTGCCAGTACGTTAATTATTTCAATTCATTTCAAATATTCGGGTATTTATTTGTAGAGAGCCTTTCTTTGGTTGCTACAGCTGAAATGACTGAAAACATGTATGGATGAATAAGTGGACCAGATGGGAAAGTTGACATAACAGAGTGTGAACTAGGGCTGTTGTAAAGGATTATTTTAGTAATCAAGTAGTCTATTGATTATTCTGACAATTAATTGAGTAAATTACATAAAACAAATTGTCCCGTTTGGTAGTGAGTTAAGGTAGTAGAATAAATATATGTAAGAGAAAATGCTAGGGCTGTTGTAAAAGAATATTTTAGTAATCAAGTACTGTATAGAATATTTTTACAATTATCTCAGGAATTGGATCTCTCTCTGCCTGTCTCTCTCTCTTGCTAACCGTTCGCTCCAAAACGTTTCCAGAAAAGCTGTCGTCGTCCAACCATCGCACCGCAAAGTTCAACAGTCCTTATTTGTCCCCCAAACCCTGGCAAAATGCCGCACAATTCAACACCATGCTGCTAGCACTTCACAACAACTTGGTCGGAAGTAAGAGCGCTGCCCTCCACAAATAATGATCCGGGCGGAACACGGTGTGCTACATAATAAAACATAATTTAACGAAGCTTCAAGGCAGATACATTTTCCTCGAAGAATTTTAATAATCGAGGTACTCAAATCATTCGAGGAATCATTTCAGCCCTAGAAAATGCTGAACAATGCAGTTCCTTGAATTATTCAAAAGCTTATTCTGAAAGTGCAAAAACAGATGGGAAAACAAGCATTTCACATTAACTGTTAAAAATCAAACCTTAACTGTGGCATTGGTAATCACTGCCATTTATATTACACTTTACTTTCAGCCACAAGAATGAAAAAACATATCATCTCACTAATGACGAAAAGACAATATTTTAGCCAAAGAAGTGCAATTAAGTATGTTCTTTGAACATAAGGGGGTATCAGTTTGAAAAGTCTGAGACTCCAGTGAAGTAACATGCTCATCACGTTCCTTTAACCGATGCATCTTATTGATGCAGAGGTTGTGTGAGGATCCCATATATGAATCCTGTGTGATAAAGTGATAAAAACATTTCAGGTCTCACCTGATGTAGAAAAAAAAAAAAAGTGGATTACACTTTAGTGGTTGTTTTTGGATTACTTTAGCAAGGACTTCACTCTGACTTACATTTCACATTTTGACTGTTCACCTTGTCTGCTGTACTTTGAAATGGCCCTAACGGTTTTCCAGAGTCATAAAACTTTAGAGCTCAAGGCTACATGATGATTCAACATAATGTACAGCTGTCAAAAGGGCTTTTAGGTCTTTGTTAGCACATCTCCCGTGGCTGCGCTTTATTATATATTATTCACCTGCACCTGTCAAGGAAATCACAGTCACTTGCCGTCTAGAACTCCCATGTTAAATCTTTTACGTTGCCTGTGCCTTGGTGATGCAGCAGTATTTACTTAGGGGTGGCGGAGGGGTGGTCTGTGTGTGCAGGCGTCCTGCAGTGACAGCAAGAGAAAGATGAATAAGTGGCTGGCTCAGTTGAATGTCAGGCCTCACCTCTATCTGTGTGTCTGAGAGAGTCGAGGCCAAGTGCCGTCCATGCCAATGAGGAAGTTTGGCGTCACTAACATACATAACACACAAAGCCTTGCTCTTCTGTTCTTGCCAGGACCATCTGTTATATTATGCATTCTCTAGGGTGAAGGCATCGCTTTAATCAGCCACCCATAGCTCTTGATCATATCTGACAGTAGGAAGACTTAAAGAATAACTTTATGCCCATCCTGATGGTTTTAACTTGAGCTTCCTTGTCGAAGCTGCAATGGATTAACGTCACTGTCTGATGTTGTAATTTACAAACACTATTTGGTTTCAGTTTCTGAAAATGACGAGCTACAAACGTCATAATTCTTGCAACAGTCTAAAGCAAAATACAGAATTAAACAAATTAAACTAATTTACAAGAAAATGTAAAAAAAATTGCACACAAAAATAAAGATAGCATGCTTAAGAACCTATTTAGACAGATTGCATAAAAGTTGATTTGGTGGCTTTAGTTGCACTTTATCTCCCAATCCACTGACAAAAATTTATCACATCCCATTAAATGCCACCCATTTTGTCAGTGTCTTATGTAAATTGTAAGCTAGTTTTCTCTACCTACTTCATCTTGAAAATCTGATTAGCTCAGATTTAGTTATTCATACATATCAATATTAACATGGCGAATGCCTGAACTGCTGGAGTCAAGTGTGAGGCATGCATAGCAGTGAGGGGTTGATTTGACTTCACAGGAATTGGAAAAGGAGTTTGTGAGAAATAAATAGCTGCATTGTGCAAACTTTCCTCCCCCTTGTGTTTTACCTTTTGATAATGAGCAATGGGATCTGCTTTTGATGTTGTCTGACTCAAATGACTGGAGTAACACTGTTTTTAGTGTGAACCGCAGATCAACCTCCTGTCTTACTGTTTAGCTCTTTTTTCTGCTGCTTCCATTCAGAGCAGATTTATGGAATTCATAATGCTTTCTAACTCAACAGTTTTATAGCAATGTAATGTGATTTTGGTGTTGTAGCACAGCATCTCATCTGGCAAACATACGAGCCTCTTTTATTTTCAAGTGATATAAGATATCTCCATTTTCTAAAAATTATAGGCATACGCAGTTGCTAAACAGTCACAAATAGGCATGTTACTCCAGGTATTAAAATAAAATACCTGGAGTATGTTATATTATAATAACATTAAGTAAAATATGTCACGATTTCCAGGTATGGACACAGATATTTAAAGGAACAATGCACAACATGGTATAATCAAAGGGAGGAAATCCCATTAAATGTTTTTGGGGAACAATAAACAGGGAGATTTCTTAAGAGCAAGTTTGGGGGAGGGTCGATGAAGTTACAGTGAAATGAAACATAAAATGTGGTTTAAAAGGTTTTTAATGTGTTCAAGCAGGACAAAATTGACTAGGAAGTGGCAACGTATATCAAAAGTGTATTGTTTTCCACAATAAACAAACTGTTGAGATTGATATAAGTCAAACTAAATCTGAAGTGTTTTTTTGATTCAAGTTAGGTCCAGTGTCACTGATCTAATCTCTACTACAGCACCTTTACACAAAAATTAAGGCTCTAAATAAAAGCAAGTTTTAATGAGTAACCCCACTTGTTAAAATCCCTCATAAACATTGATTTATTGTAATGTCTCAGGGTTTTCTGGAAAAATAGTATTTTACGCATGTAACCTAAATGGCAGAGATAAATTGAAAATATATTTTTTTAAAATTACTGATATTCACAATCACATTTTTCCTTAATGACAATGTCCCCATTTATGCGGCTGTCTCTAATGAAGGATAAATAACTTGGTAACTTACCCACGTTAATCATGTAGATAAGAAATCTAAACATTTTGTAGTAGAAATAGTTCAGTAACTGGAACTGCCACAAAATTGACAAAATGATCAACTTTCAAAATTTAAGCTGTAATGGATATTGTAAAACACTGAATTATACAGACTTAAATCAAAACGTTAAACCCCATCATGCTTAGCAAAGAGCTAACTGCAGTTAACATGCAGCTAGCAAGAAAACATGCTTAAATAACGAAAACTGCCGACATATAATATTGCAGTTAATAAATTGTGGTACATGCACAATAACACTTCACACTAGCAAGAGAATATTATATTTTCATCAACTTACTGGAGAAACAATGATTCAAGATCAAGCCACATCTCGTATTTATAGTAGCTTTAATAAAAGCAGTAGTTCAGGGACAGCAGCAGATATTGCTCTTATATCTGAGGATAAAACAGCTGCAATGTTTCTCCAATAAACAGGTAGTCTAAAGAAAATACAAACCACTTTCAAATCTCTTACTGTCCTGACCTTGAGTTCAACACAAATAAAAATTTTATTTGTAAAGTGGTTTTATGACCTTATTCTTAACATTTATGTCTGTCAAATAAGTTGANGAACTATTTCTTCTGTAGTACAGCCAAAAAATATAGTCGACGACAAGAAGAATACGAAGACATGTACGGACGTTCTTTGAAACGTTATGTTTCCATATTAGCTATCTTTAAACAAAGCACATGCAATTCTAGTTTTTTTTATTATTGTTATTTCTTTAACGTGTCTACAAAAAGACCTTTCTCATAAATGTTCCCTCTATCTAAAGGCATAAGGTTGATTCATTTGATTAACACTTGGTTTTATTTTGCAGGAAACACATCTTGCAAGAATCTAGCACACTGAATGTTCTTTCTTCTCAGTGTCTCTGTTATTGTGCGTGTACCTTATAGGCTGAGCTGTATGACATTCTGAAATCATCTAATGTCACAAAACTCGATGCGAAATGGTATTTGATGGCCTGTAAAACAGTAGTCAATGGATACAGGAGGCAGACCAGGAAGGCGGCGTGAAAGAGGCTATTTCAAGCTCATCAAAGTGATTCAGTGTAATACAACAGAGGAAACTGAATTGACAGCTTCCAGACACAGACAGGAAAGCCAACAGCAGCTGGGACTGATGTCTCAGGAGTAATCGCATACAGGTTATATAAAAACAAACACACATACACTGATACACTGCCACACAGACAGGCCATAAGACATTCAGACCGGGACGTAATTATAGACTCTCTTAGACATGATGTCGGTTGCTAAGAAGCCCAGCAGTCGATGTTAATTTATTGGAGAAGATGAAGGAACGGGTTTGATAACTTGAAATAGCCTCAGCAAAATTGGTCTCCCCCATGACGGATAAATTGCTCTGCTGTCACCATGGAAAAAATCACAATAAATATCTGTTGGCGCCAAAGTGTAGAGGCAGGTAACTCTGGTAATGCAAACAATTTTCTATAAAGTCATGTCCTTTCAGTGACTTTTTTTGTGTCAATATCAGGAAACTTTGCAAGAATATGATGAAATCTGCCAAATTGTCAAGGTGAGACTTGTGAAGCTGTGACATGCTGTGCTTTACTACTCTTCAGATGACTTTTTTAATCATAAAACACAGCATACGTTTCTTGAAAGCAGGGTGTTGTCATTGTTATATGTTTTAATGATGGTTAACACTGACGACGGGTGTGAAGAGACAGTTTTCAGACCACAGCCTGCAGGTTTAATATGACAACATGTTTGTTTCCTTAAATGTAAGCAATTAATTTACAAGTGACATTTATACTTCAGCTTTAATAAACACCGATTTAAATGTCAGCTCAAACAGACTAAGTAGTTTCAAAAAATATCTGCTTGCTTAGAAATACGTTCATTATTAAAATGTTTTTGTCAAGCAATGTATTATTTACATCACAAATTTTAAGGTGAATACAATGTGCAGTTTTCAAATCCATCCTTCTGTTGCATATACCTGCTTATCCTGCCATCAAACATTTGAGATCCCAGTCTTTCATGTCTTTTTTTGTGTTCACAGTTTTTGCGTTACATTTTAATTCAGGGTTTTGAACTTCAAGTTAAGGTCACAAACTCATAGCCAGCCATTAAAGATTTTCTGGTGGGAAGCAGAATTTATGTATTTTCCAGGGACATACTGCCATTTTATAGCACAGTGAACTAACTATCTGTGTCACCTTTAGTTGTTATGAAAATGCTGATAAATACTGTATACATAAATATATAAATTGACCATTGACACGTTTAAGAAGCTCTTTCCAACGCATTAAGGTTCTGCGGCAGCATAAAAGCCCTTGACCTTCACACTGCCGATACGTTTCTTGCTATGATGCTCTTTTTCTGAAATTCTGGGGTTTTGTGAGGTGGGCCCTTTGTGAATGTTTTGGTTTGTCTTGTTTTTCTTTTTGGACTTATTCCTTTAGAACATCAAGTTAGGTCTGCACTTTTTTAGATATTCTTGAACCTATTGATGGATGGATCCCAAGCAGGAAGTTCCCAAACCAGGAAAGGTTAAACACTACTCCGGAGGTTCCCCTTTTGTAAAAAAAAAAATAAAAATAAAAAAATGCTTTAACTGCATTTTTTTTTTTTTTTGAGCTTCAAAGCCTTTCGAAGCACTTGGTAACATCTTGAAGAATAATGAAATTTGTCAAAAGCTGTTTCTCAACTGTTCTTGAATTTCTTGACAGGGGAGTAAGATGTGTTGCTTCTGGTGATCTTTCATCCCTCTTAGCCTGACTTCAAGGTTTCTTGATTCTACAGGTCTGGAAGTCACCATTCTTATAAAGATTTTGTGAAAAGCGAAATGATTACTTTTTGGTCAAGTTGGTCTTGATAGCTTTTATCCCTTAATAACTAAAAAAAACTTAAAACCTCAGTTTGAATGTACTTAGGTTATCTTAAAGTATTATCATTTGAGGATCATTTGAGGATGGCAAGAAAACAAAAGCCAAAGACATTTCAAAGGGTCAACGTTTGTACACTTGCAGTAAGAGTAAGTAATTTCAACATATTAATATTATTGTTGCATATTTTTTTTAAACTTTCCATATACAACAATGAGGCTGAAGGATATTTTCCATCAGAATATGATTGAACTTGGTTAGCATTGCTTAATTTGCATAAAGGTTCCCCCTGTTTGCGAGTCACATCACACCTGTGCATCATGTCCTCTGTGGTTGGCACCAGAATACAAAACAGATGGGAAGAGCAAATTTCAAGGTCAGGTAAATACCAACAGTGCAGCCACAAATCTGGCCCTGACAGCTTTGTTCAGTTTGTATTTTTCCCATAGCACACCTTAAAAATTTGTTTATTCTCATTTATGCAAAATTAACTATTAACATCACAGGAACTGCTAGTGTAAGACTGACTGCCAGGAATGTTTTGGTTAAGTGGGACTTGCTTTCATTAGGATACATTCACTTACCTCATCTGGGCAATGAGTTCACCACAGTTCCTTGAGACTTGTGTTTTGTCGCCTTTGATTCACACCAACTTAATGACCAGAATTTAACTTGGTGCAGATGCAGACTTTTGACAAAGCAGACAATTCTTGAACATAAGTAGGGTCCTGTGTTTTCGTTGTGCAAAACAGTCAATTAAATAGTTTTATTATTATTATGTGCACACATCAGGCTTTATTCAGAATAGAAGCACGGAGATGCGCAGAGTTATAAAATTCCTGGAAAAAACACAGTTGTACTTCTGTCTGTGCTGGACATAAATAAACGCGGTAGTGTGCATTTATTTATGTTTATATACGTTTTGAGAAATTAGTTTCACACAACCTTGTATGTGTAGATGAGATTTTGTTTAAAACTCTTTCGTCTGTCCCCATCATAAAACACCTATTTATCTCCAACATGAGAAATGTTTTTGTTGTTTACCTTTGGAATAAAAATATAACTTTGGCAGAACAGTCTTAATATAGAGCGTACTTGAAGGCTCAGATATTAAATATCAGGTATACTCAGCGCAAGTTGGAAAATTACAGAAATGGGCTAAAAATCTGAAATGTTTTTTATTTTAAAGACTTTGTGCTTTTCTTTCAGGGCTCTATTTCTATGTCATGAAATTGTGATTAGACTGTCATCATATTTTTGCCTTGTTCATCCCTATCAATGAATAGAACCAATTAAATTTGCAATCAGCTGGCACATCTAGGAAAGGCATCACAAGGAGAGCGGTGTGTTGCAGTCAGTTGCCAATGGTTGTCAGTATAAGCAATGAATGAAGGTTCACCAGATCTCGAGGATGCCTTATAACTAGACTGAACAACAGTACCAGCATTTCAGGAAGTTTGATTGGAGTTGTGTTTTAGTTTTGCATGAGGGATTATCGTCGGCAGTTTGACATCTCGGATGTCGTCTTTGCATCACTGTGCAGGGTGTATTGACATTTATGGGTGCCCTCATATACCCTTTGGTCCCACCATTGTGTCACTGTGACATCTGTTCGCCCCAGTGAAGATAGTGAAGCAGCAAGGTGCTTAGGCTGACTTTAAACTAGTGAGCTGGAAGAAAAGCTACCATTGTCAATGAAGGAAAGGTGGTTGGAGCAGGCAGGGGTAGTATGAATGGAAAAGATAATAAATCTGAAACATAGCACAGAACAAGACAAACATAACAGAACTAATAGAACAATGTTTGAAATGTTTAAATATTTGTCATTTTTCTCATATGTGTTTCTTGTATTTTTCATTGACAGGCTTGTTGAACTTGGAGCAGCTGCTCAGACAGTTCCTAATCTCCAAGGAAACCCTGTCAGTGCGCATGTTGGATGATAGCCAGGACCCGACCCCTCTCCTGAAAGAGATCCGTGATGACAAGACGGCCACCATCATAGTGGACGCCAATGCCACCATGTCACATATCATTTTGGAACGGGTAAGTATATGTCGCATAACGTTCATGTTACCTGTGACTCTACATGCTTGACTTGACTTTTTACATATATTTCTTACAACATGCAAAGAAATGGCAAGGCGCATGAAAAATTTAACATTTTATTTTGTAACCAAAAAAGTTACCTGCAACAGGCATGTCCTTTTTTTAACCTCAGAACTTCTTTTTTTTATTTTACTATACTTTCAATATCACTCTAAATAAAGTAAATATAATTTTCACCACAAAATTGAATGTTTTGTCTTAGATCACAAGATTGACAAAAAATTTAATAATTAACCTTCTGATTGTTTAGTCCCAGAAAGTTAGAAAAATAACTGAGCTGTACATCAGCGCTTCACAAATCAGCTACAATTAGTAATTATAAATGAGGACTTCGACTCAAAGAAATAAAGTTTAAAAAATTATGTGGGGATTTGTGGACGACTGTGTCATAATAGATCAGGCTCTTTTCTCTTTCTAATGCGGTATATAGCCAGGATTAAAACACTGGTAGAGTGAAACAAAATGCTCTTTGAAAGAATTTGTTGGTTCCTTACTCTAAAGGGACCTTTTTTACATTAAAATGTAAATGCAGTATGCAAAGCTATAAAGCAAAAGAGCTTTCAGACAGTATTAGTTAGTCCATTTCCTGCCTCTCTGTATGAGCAACCTTTTTGTGCTTCTTTACTAATGGAATATATGAGTAGTTACTGTCTCAGAATATTACTAACACCCAGGATTTCACCATGAAGTGAACCTCTACCTTTTAATGGACACCCGGGTTCTGAAGAAGCCATGATAGCGTCGTTCCCCTTTTAAAGAAAAATGCTCCACATTGTTTCCTAAACTCAGTAAATGGATGTCTGGAGAGGAGTTAACATTAAATGGACAGAAAAAAGGGCTAGAGGGAGAAGATTTTATTCATTTCTTTCATTCAGGAGCACTGTGCTGGTAGCAGCAGGAGTCTTTACCGTCATGCCTCTTTTTTTTGTCTCAGTTTTTGTCTCTGCTCCTTCTGTTTGGAGTTTACGTTTCCACACAATATATATTCATGTTTTTTCCTCAAAATTTCACTTTGTATTCTGTATATTTTTTTACCCACGGTGCTTTTAAAAGTATGTAAACCATTCAAACCTTTGGACTGAAAGTAAACATAATCCAACATGTATTTATTATTATCTTCCCCTTACGCAGGAACAGGTTGTGGAGTAGTGACGTGATGTACACAAACAACCTGATTTTTTTTTTTTTTATCAGCTCTCTACTCCAAACTGTAGGAATACAAATTCCTCTGTTGTCCCATAATGGGGACATTTCAATGCAACAGAAGCAAAGTGCCAAGCAATCAAAGCAAGTCAGTTCCTACAAAGATAAGAATATGCAATATATAAAACAGAATAAAGAACAACATACTATTGTATAGAAACCACTGAGTAGGTTAAAAATTTACAAAATGTGTATGTTAGCATTCAAAAGTCAGTAAGAATAAAAATTGTGCAACGGTGGAAATGTGCAGACAAAGACAGAAATGTTATTCAGAATGAGCAAAGATGGAAAATACCTGAATATGTGGAAGCACTTCTGAGTTTATTGTGAGTAGTGATGGTTATGGAGAAGGGAGTTACAATAACTCTTCTTAGTGCACACTGGATGAGGCAGTCTGTCACTAAGGGAGCTCAGTGAGAACTGTCCTTTGTTTTACATTCTCTTTGCTTGCACTGCAGCTATTGTTGTTTTGTATATATTTTTAAAATGATATTTATTTGGTGAATAAATACAATACAAAAAAGAGGTGGATGTATGAGTGCATGCTCATTGTTCACATTTTTGTTTTTATCACATTCCATGTGTTTACAATTAGTTTGTTGCCTTAATTGTTATATTTACTGGTGCAAAAGAGGATTTTTGTTCTAAAAAAAAAAATTTTTGTCAACTTTATTCTTCCACTATTTGTTATCTTTTTCTTTTATTTATTTTTTTTTTAATCGCAACTAGCTCTAAAATGTTATTGCTATGCTCTATTTTTTTTACATTTATATTTGAAATTTTATTTTTTATCAAAACATATGCATAACCAGCGCCTTGGGAAATCCCAAGAAATATTAGGTCTTGTTTTATTCACAGATGACTCCATGACAAAGGCTCACAAGACAGAAGTTCACAGCCTTATTGGAAATGGAACAAAAGCTGAAAACTTCTAAAAATATTATGTAAACCAAACAAAAGCTCACTTTTGTTTGCACACCTTCCCAGTCATGGCTGTTGTCAGTCGGTGCTGAGGATTGGAGTTATTGCACACTCTAAATGAACAGCCTTTTTCCAATACCCCCTTTTAGCTCATCAGGTTTGGGACGATTCCTTTGAAGCTTTGAGGGCTGTTCTTTCAGTGATCTGATTTGTAATCTGCCAACATTCAAGTGGCCAAATCTCCTCCATTTTTTTCCTCGTTTGTTTGACATCATTAGAAAGGTTAG
The DNA here is from genome assembly GCA_903066815.1 of Brachyrhaphis roseni. Taxonomy (NCBI): domain Eukaryota; kingdom Metazoa; phylum Chordata; class Actinopteri; order Cyprinodontiformes; family Poeciliidae; genus Brachyrhaphis; species Brachyrhaphis roseni. The sequence goes on from CAEFZY010035940.1 coordinate 11,819, forward strand.
AATCCACACTTTCAAAATACGTCAATAACTCAAAATGCCCCCTGGGGAGACTTGTTCCTGGTTTCTCTTGCCCCGTCACATTTTTTTTGAAACTGCAGCTGTATGATGTTGTTATCTGTATTGGTTTCCTCACCTGGAGGATGTCATATCCCCTAAGACATGCTGGAAAACCAAACATATTCTGGAAGTGGTAGTAAAGCAAATATACTCTGTATCAATCTGCTTTATCAGTTGATTTGGTGGACAAGCTGATCCTGAGTCCATTGGGATTATTTTCAAACTACTGAATATGTCATATTTTATGCTGCTGTAAAATTATTACAAAATCCGAAAGTTTACCTTTTTTGGGGGTGTGGGGGGCATGCGGTGAGTCACAGCTGATTCGGACGATTGATACAGCTGGCAGGCTCAACCAATACAACAAATATGACTCTACATAAAAGCACAGATGTTGTTTCAGCTGAAAAACAAAGGCCCTTGTATTGTAATAAATTGAATTTAGGTGAACTCTATTTCTAAATAGGTGACTCCTGAAGTCTGTTGGTTTTACAAGATTTTTACTTAGGTGTAGTAGTAGATTATTATCCCTGAAAACTACGTGTTCATGTCCTGTGAACTTTATAATTATGCAGCACTTTTGTGTTGGTCCATCACAAAAGTCCTAAATAAACATCAACATGTGTTCTTGTAGTTTGACCGGATACACTACTCTCAGTGCTCTTTATATGATATTTTTAAGAGGCAATCCTGCAGCAGATTGCTTTGAAATCCAATCTGGTTTAGCTCAGAGATGCCAAACATGTCAAAAGTGAATCACTACAAATCTGCCAGTCTCAGATGGTCCTCAGGGTTTGTCCTAAAGGAATTGTGAAAAGCAGGAAGCATTATTTAAAGGCAGTAAATGGGTTTCATTTTTCATCCTGTGATTGTTTTGTTTATGTTCCGCTCTCTCTATGAAATCTGTGCAGCAACCATACATCATGATGTGAACCCTGCTGTATGTTGTTAAAAGTGGTAGTCACCCAAAGAAAATATGTCTCCCATTGTTATATATAATTTTCTGCATCAGAAAGAAAACTGTTTTTCATCCTACAGCTGTGCTTTTTTGTGTGAAACTAAAGGGTAAATGCCAACCAGTAATTGTCATAAAGCTAATTAGCGTAGTTGACGTAATTTTAAAATGATAGTGCACACGGAAAAGCACGCTGTTTGAGGATATGGTGAGTTTATTTATGAGTTCTGTTACAAAAAATTTAGTTTCTGCTTTTCTGTAATATTTAGTAGCGTTACAACACACATTCAGGAGCATTTTTAGACGTTAATAATTCTTCACTGACACAAAATCCTCAAATCATTTTCATGTTTGAGTTGCTCATTATGCTTTTAAAAAGAGATATTCAAGGATAAGCTTCAAATGTGGCACATCTGAGTCGTGCATTAGGGTTTTTTTTTTTTATTTAATCCCTTTGTACCTACAAATACAGTTGAAATTTATGGATTTTATATTACTTGATTAAACTAAAGTCTCCATCTTAACGAATTTCTGTTCAGATCATGTGTTTTAAGGAAATAATCTTTATAAAGTTCGCCCTGCCCTTCGCAGCTGCTCCTCGCCGACTTTGATTTAATCAGATTGTGTGACAGAGTCGAGCAGCATACCAATGGAGCTCAGAAATTAATTGCTCCATCGTGAGGTTTCGTTAGATGATGATGCGTCAGTGCTTATCAAGATGTGGATTTGATCTGCATGCTCAGATGAAGCTCCAGTTACGTTACTCAGTGACCTCTCAACTTCTTTCCTCCCTCCTTATTTTTTCCTCTGAGCCTTATGTTTTGTTCTTCTCCGCCCCTTTGTGTGTCTGACTTTGAACTTCACACCTTTTTTTTTTCTGCCAACGATTCTCCTTCATTTTGTTCTGGTATTTGTAGGTGATTAATTGTTCTCACTTTTTACTCTTCTCCCTATTTCCCTGCAGGCATCAGAGTTGGGGATGTTGTCTGTCTACTACACTTACATCTTCACCTCCCTGGTAAGGAAATGCATGGACATGTTGGCAATTATAATACAAATTTCACACCTAAAGGAGCACATCAATAATCTAATGCTGCACTCATGTAATGCATTACAACAGAAAACTTTAATTGGTACTCTACTTTGAATTAATGCTTCATTAGGAAGAGGTTATATAGAGGACTGATGGCACGGATTCATTATTTCAGAGTTAAATGGTTGATTTTCTACCTCATTTTGTTGGACAGCATATTAGAGACTTGCTGTAGCAGCCACCGTGGCTCCAGTCATTGAAGAGGATTTTAGCATCAAATAAATAAATAAGTGGTGGGGCTTGATTAAATTTTTAATCGAGTTAATAGTAGTCTGCAATAGATAATTTCAATTAATCACATTTTAGTGGAAAACTATATATCAACAAAATACGCAACATTTTCAATTCGAAATCATTTTTGCTGTTATTTGGTTATTCAACCATCAGATTGTTGCAGTGTGCCATCACACCCATTCAATTTTCGAGCATTTCAGAAACTTGATAACTGAGGTAACGTTTGAAAAAATACTTTCTTAGAAATGAGGCGTGTGGACATTGACATGACTGCTGGAGTTGTCTGTGCTTGCTACATGTTTCACATTGAGATGTTGTTTTAGACTTCTGGCTCTTTTGTACACAACCTGCAATGTCAAATTTCTTATGTTTATATGTAGATCATTTTTCTATCTTCTGTAGGTTACGTAGTTACTTGATTGTGCTATGAAACAGCACATTTCTGGAATATACATAATACCACTTCTTTGAAATCAATTATTTAAAAATGTTTTTTGCTGATAGTACTTCTGGTGCTGCTGCTGTTAACACTTCATTTAAGAATACAAGAGTTAACTAAACTCACTGAATAAATGAATTATTTTTACTACTATCTTTGTTTTTTATTGTGATTGTTTTATGGATGCTTTTTGGTGAAGTAGCGGTTTTGTTTGCATTGTTGAATGAACATTTCTTTCTAAACCAAAATATTTCAGAGTCTTAGCAGCTCTGTTGTTCACTTTATTTATTCTAATTGTAAACCTATTAGGACATTTTGTCAGAGTTCTTCATTTCTTCTAAAGACTAAGCTGGCTTCTTTGAAGTTGTCTTGGTTTTTTGGAAACTTTGGAGTGATCTTAGTTGGATGATCTCTTCTGGGTAATTAATCTTATGACAATCAAGCCTGTGTTTCTCACAGCTCTGCTGCCTTTTGCCCTGATATACACCAACCCATTTATAGCATGTTGTGTATTCCATCCGTTGACTGAGCTCTGTTTCTTGAATAAAAGAATAATTGATACAGCATCAATTCACAACAGATTCAGTCTTGAGGCACCTAACCAGACAAATGGGTCCAATTCCTATTCAATTACATTTACCAGCCACTTTATTAAGTAAGCTTGTTCAACAGTTTATTAACACTAATGGCAGATCTGCCGATCACATGAGAGCAACTTGCTACATTTAAATATCCAGATGGCAGTAAAGAGCATTTGTTGCAGCTTGGCAATGATGGAGAGGAAAAAGGACTAGAGGGAGTTTGAGCTGCATGGTTGTTGATGCAGGTCAGCGGGAGCTCAGTGTTTCAGAAACTGCTGGTGTACTTGTTTAAGTATAGAAAATGGTCCCAAACTATCCAGTGTGCTGCAGTTTTGAGGACAGTTTTTGCAGGTGGGTACAACATGAAAAAAAGAGCAACATAAACACACATTACAACAAATACAGTATGACTAAAACCATCTCTCAACGCACAGCAAGTCAAAGCTTGATGCAGATAAGGAAAAGCACCAGAAGACCACACTTGTTGACAAATCTTTCAGCTAATGTCAGAAAACTGAGACTATACATCTTGATAGAGGAAAATTGTTTCTAACAAATGTTCAGAAACAGAGCTGGCAAAATTTGAGTTCAATAAGTTTGAATGTGTGTGGGAAATTGAGAAGATTGTTCTCCTGTTTGCACTAAAATCTACATATTGGTGGAAAAGAGTGGAGGAAGGAGAGATTCTATTTATGCCCAGACTCATCAGTTGTACTGGCTTACAATTGGGTGAAGGCTGAACTGACTGGATGTAAACATTAAGCCACTCCTCCAGCGTTGGGATTTCTATTTCTGAGACTTTAAAAAAAAAAAGCTATTACTTTTCCTTTTCTTTTGACAAGACTCAAATTTCAAAAGCTGTTTCTAATCGCTTTTCCAAGTAAAACACGTGGTGAATATATTTTCTTGACTACACCGGCCGACCAACCCGCTCTTTAGCCGAAGCCAGCAGACCATCTCCAGTGAACCTGCAGTCTGGTATTTGCTGTGTTGAGGGAAGGCTATCCATTCACAACAGGAAGAACCAGCAGTCCAAAAGTCGTCTGAAGTAAGCTTAGTTCTTTTCTGGCTTGGTATAGTTAAGGCTAAACCCCCAGATTAATAGATTAACATAAGGTTAACGTCAATCCCTCTTAAAATGATCTTGATTACAGCCATAATTTCATATATTCATAGCTTGTTTCTGTTTTTTTTCTGCAGTGATAATTTCCTGCTAAGCTTAAGTACTTGATGCTATCCTATCTGTATTTCTGGAGCTAAAGCAGAATCCCATTGTCTTTGTAGTCATTAGTTTAATCATAAACATCAATTCTCCTGGACATGATCAAATGCTAATACTTCAAAGTTCAATTCATCACTGATCACAAATTGTTCAGTGTTGGTCAAGAATCTTTTTCTTCTAATTCGGTAACATTATCTGAATCATTCACATTTTTATTGTTGCTTAATTGTCTGTTTTATATTTGAATGACAAGCTTATAAAATTAATGGTCACGCCTGCAGTAGTTTTGATCTGAAAATGTCATGAACCACCAGACCCCATAATTCAAGATTTAGTGGTAACCTTCAATCCTAATGAGCTTAACTTTGAATAAAATTAAACAAAATAATTTAAGGAAAATTTAAATTTATGCCTTCTTCTTACCAGTGTGTTCCTTTTATATGACATGCTTTTAAAAAACTGTCTTACAGTGAAGTGGTGTAAAGTTGGCCATTAATCTGTGATGAAGCAGCCAAACATATCAAAGCTGCAGCCCTGCATTTTTTGCAGGCTCAGATGATGACTTGCGTGTTTGTTCATAGGGAGAGAAAAGGCATTTTTTCATGTTGGTTTACATCAAATCCACTTCAGAAAAAGGTCCCTGTCTCTGATGTTTTAGCATTCAGACACTGCTGACCTCAAGCCTCAGAGGGCTTGAGGTCAGCAGTGTTATGTTCTGAATGCTAACACTATACAGCTGCATGGACTATGCAGCTGCGCAGAAGCATACTGCCATAGCGCGAACTCAGTAGTTTAAACTAATCTAAACATGAACATTTAAATTGTGACAAATGAGAAAAGTTGTTTGAAAGCAGCAAAATAATTTCTCCCTCAGATGATAGTTTTATTTGTGCCTGGCCTGCTACATCTCCTTGAAAGCTGTAACATGTCGTGGATCTCAGACAGATGTGTGATATTGAGGAATTTAATCAGCAAAGGAATAAGTATCGTTTTTATCATGCAAGTCATTTATTTAACTGGATGGAAGTATAAGGCAGCATGACTGGCTAGAGTGGACATGTGATTCAAAATACAAATCTGATATGTGAATTAAAAAAAAGAATAAACAAACAGCCATTTGTCCTAATAGGCTTAGATTTTCTGGACGCTTGTTTTGATTTATCTTTTGACATTTGACACCCTGCAACATGTGGTTGGTCCTGAATTCCATCCAGTTTTCTGATTAAAGTTTATACTGAAATATTGCAATAAAATTGTGGAGTTGTCACAGCTTTCCTGTGAAAGTATTGTGCTACTCCTTACTTATCTTTGTTTTAAGCAATATTAAGTATGAATGCTTGGGTTCATAAATAATAAAATACCCTCTCCTTTAGATCAAATCCACAAAAATATAAAATTGCATCTTCCTGTGTCTTCCATAAATATGGATTCATATTTTTTCTTTGCTCAGGAGACATGAATAAAATAGGCTTTATCCAAAAGCAGACTTGATGGTGTGAAAACATTTTTAATGATATGAATTTTTGTAGTTTTTGTGAGCTGCTTAACTTCAAATGTCAGTATCAATGTCAGCGCGCTGTTACATTTATAATATGTCCTCAAAGATGTCAGTGGAAAGTCCTGCTAGTCTAAGCTGTCCTTTTTCTGATAGATTATTACTCAAACACCATTTACAAAGATTAGCATAGCCTGCATAATAGGAGGCATTAAAACAAGAAGCTGTCCAAAAGAAAGCGAAAATCTCACTGCACAATTTAACTTACAACGCAGTATTTATGCAGTGGTAATGGGTGTTTTGTTTTATTTTCTGTTTTTCCCAGCAAGAGCTGCACTGCTCTTAACGCTGCTTAAAGTTCGAGTTCAGACATGAAAACTGCCAGTTTTACTAAATGTTCAAATTGTGCATTAGAGTTTAGTTTTTAAAGAAAAAAAAAAAAAAGACAGGCAAAACAAAAGATGAATGACCTGAAGATAAAACTGAAAGGTTTTAATTATGCTTTTGAAGCAATTCATTCTCACTGAATAGTTATCACTGATTTTCACAAAGTCCTACATGTTTTCTTGGATGTTTCTACTTTATATAAGAAAAGAATGATTAGGATTAAGATGGTGAGACATTTGGAAAATATTTGCAACTGTGATGAAAGTTATAGAAACTGACCACTGATCTGAGGATAACATCTGCAGTAGGTTAAGATGTGAGCTGGTTATCTGAGGACCACGATGATGGTGGCTCAGAGAAAATCTAATGCTGCAGTAAACTTAGCAGATAGCTACTCCTTTTTGTAAATTAATGAGGTTCAAAACACTTTGCTCTAATAGCGCTGCTGAGAGGATTCATATCAAGCTGATTTATGACTCATTAAGCATATGCTAGTTTCCTCCTCAACCCTTGAAATACCATCTTCTGTTCTAACTCTCTGTTCTCCTACAGCTGGCTTATTTTTTCTCACTTTACATGCTTTCACATTGTAAATAATCTTGCTTTTCTTCTGCAGAAGGACAGCCCACAGATCTTTGTACTTTCAAAATAATGACCTATCAGCCACCCATTCAGTGACACCATTTTGCTAAAAAAAAAAAAAAAAATCCAGCTATTGCTCTGTGAAGCACAATAACTTTAGCTGATATTATTTAATGATCAGCTGGGTGCCCTTGGCAGTCAGGGATGGCATGCAGAAGCTGTGAGATTAAAAACGGTTAAGCTTTTGTCTCCTCAGTTGTAATTAGTGACTCATCCTATTTATTGTGTTTTAAATGGCTCTGGCTCTTACATAAATACACAGAAGAGGACAAAGGGAAGTTTCAGGATGCGCCTTCCCTCAGTTTTTCAGCACTAATTGTACTTCTCTGAACATAACGCATTGCGTTCTTTGTTTGCTTTACCATCCGCTTATGAAAGTACATCACCATTTTATCAGGACATCCTTTTCATAAAAGCTGTAATGTTTTCACGCAGCTTAAAGCCCTTTGAACAGGCAGCGTCCAACATGATGTTCTCATAGCATGACGTACAACAGAAACACATAACTGGGTAGTTGGCTTTGTTTGATGGTGTTCTGCAGTTTCTTTCATGTTTTTTTTTTACCTTGTTGACTTTTTGTTCTGTTTAAATTAAGCCCATATACTTTACCTGAAAGGTAAATCTTGCTTTGTTCTAAGAATCTGTACATACAGGTTTTATGTGGCATTCATGACAAAAACCTGCTTTTGGGGTGCAGACTTACTCTGTGTTTTGATCTTCTTCTGTCAGTTCTCTGCAGCTTAAATGTATTTTTTGAAGAAAATAAACAAATATAAAAAAAAATGTCATTATGCATTTTAGATTACCTAAAAACTGTTGCACACAAATTTGTGATTTTCCAGGACATTCAATTGTAAAAACATGTGTGCAAGGTAAAAATTTTGAAAAACATAAACAATTTAAATTCAATTCTTGAATGAATGTCAGTTTGCATCTTAGCTATTAGTAGTACATAAAATATGTCAAGAGTGAAATGGAATTGTACATGCTAATATGTCTTATTTGATCTTAATCTTAGAAGACAATAAATAAAACTATACCTGTGTGATGAATTGTGTAAGTTTGGCATCTTTAGCTACCACGTTGTGTGGTAAGATTGTGTTTGTAAATGAGCATCTAGCATTGTTAAATCCAATCTTTCAACTTAAAAAACCCTACTTTTATTTATTATTTCAGGAGGAAAAAACCCTATGGAATATTTTTTATCATTCTTTGTATTTCTAACGCATTCTGGTGAGTAATTTTCTCAAAACAAAGCTATCATTTTTCCTCTGTTATAGAATCCAAGATCATCTTGTAAACCTCAGTGATCTGAGCCTTTTATATTTGCTGGCTACGGTGAAAAAAATGTTTCATCTGTGTTGGAAAGATATACCATTAGTTTTCATAAATACAAACACCTTTGGATGCAATGTAACCTTTTCTTAAACCACTCATCTCAGACTAACACAAGGTATACTAAAATAAACTTACAGATCTCCATGTGTTATCAATGTAGGAACTTGATCTGTTTTAATTAAGTGTGTGTGGGCAGGCGGCTTCACCTTCAGATGGCACCTAATTAAATTTTTGTAGAAGTGAAAGTTCAGTTCTGAACTCCAGTTTGGAGTCGCTGGCCATTTAAAACCGTGTCGTAGATCTGAACAGTTACTGCATGTCACTGCGTAATCTGATCAAAAGAGCATTTAATCAATCCAAATTGCTTTCAAGAGTTTTTTGGTGTAGTTGTAATCCCAGGAGGGTAAAAGTGAGTTAGAGGTCCCACCGTGTTTTGATAAATTATGATAAAGTAGTCATTGGTTTCAGAGTAGGCTATTTTAGGAAGAGTGAACTGCTGGTTATTTAAGCTTCAAAGTTGCTCTAAATTTATGTTCCTAATATTAGGTATTAGCATGGAAAGATGCTATCCTGTTGGTATTAAGAGGCTGAACATTATTTTCAAATCAGCCTTTACTTTGCCTCCTAATGTAGATATAGAATCCCCTTGGGAAAAAATTTTTATTTATGCATTTCATGCTGTGTATTTGTTACAATATTTCATGGATGCAGGTAAAGAAAAGGGAATAACTTGAGTGATTTATACACTGCTTTCACGACACAATAACAGAAACTGAAGCGGAGAAAAGCAGTGTGTAGAAAGAAAAAGTTGATATTATGGATATTTAGAAAGCCTGTGATTTCTTATGCTTACTGTGAATTTAAATATTGGAGAGTTTGTTTGGAAGATGAATATAATGAAACACTCGATTTTCAAATGTTTTATGTAAAGTATAGAAGTTCTGCAATGCTGCATTTATGTTCAAAGAAAAATAAGCTACATTGTTTTAAGCTTCAATTAAATGTAAAAGTAAATGTAACCCCTTATCTATTTTATGTGGTGTTGAATCTTAAGATGTTCAGGGCTCATGCCTCACTTAGCTGAAAGAAGCACTGAAGCCAAATAGTTTAGACAACATAGTAGGAAGCAGGGTGTCCTGACTTGTCAATTCAAATTTTTGTTGATGAATAAAAAAGTCAATTTGGAACGTTTGCCATAAATTAAATCACTTTAATTTATGTGATTTAAAGTGATTTAAATTAACTTTATTTTAATAAAGTTAATTTTTTATTAAAATAAAGAATTAACTTAACATATCTGAAAATTTCTTAAAACAGAACTGTCTACATATTCACCAATCATATGAATATAAAAGTAAATATTAATTACTTTTATCCTCATTAAATTGCTTCAAGAAAATATGAATTGCCTTTTGTAATGTGAAAAATTACAGTTATTGGTAATACATACATTTCTAAAGAGGATCAGGTAAGATTTAAGGATTTGTAGCAGAATAACTCATAACATGATGCACAGCAACTGACTACCACTGTAAAGCTACAGAAACCTTTGATTATAGATGTTCCTAGTTGACTAGCAGATCGTTCAGGCCAGTAAACATGAATCATTCTTAATTTTCCATTCTTTTTGCATCTCCCTTCCCTATCCAGATATCTGAATTCTGTTCGGTCTACTTTGTCCAGCCATTCACTACTCCTGTCTTTCTGTGCTGACACTTCATCTGTATCTGGTCCTGACAACTCTGACTAACGATCTGCCACACTGCTCCTCTGCCTAATCTGTTTCCCCTGAATCATCATCTCAAGACGCTCATCAGTGTCTTCAAGTGGCCACCCATCTCAAGTCTTGGTTTTTCTCTTGCCCACTAACAGATTTAACTTCCAGCTGTAGAAAAGGCTTATTTTTCTTCAGCTGTTTTTTTTGTTGTTGTTGTTTGTCTGACTAGTGTGATGTGAAGAGCTGGATAAGGAAGTAAGGTTGAGGAAGGGTAATTTGTTTCGCCCGTCATCATTGAGCAGAATGTTGACTTTCTTTTCATCGTGCTCCCATGTTTCAAACTACATCATGTGCAATTATATCACCCTGTTTCCATCATCCTTACATTCTTCCATTTTCTATGCCCACTTGTCTGTGCAGAGTCACAGGGAAGATGTCTGCCTATGTACAGCGGTCATAGAGCAAAAGGTCTCCAGTCCATCACATGGCAACTCAAGCCATGTTTCCATCCAATTGGCACTAGAATTTGGAACCAACTATTAAAACTTTTGGAAAAAAGAAAATTTGAATTAGTCATGTTGCCATCTACTGGTTTGGAACGAATCAACCAGGCTACATATTTCTTCAGAGGTTTATGCTGCTCATGGCTGTAATAAATAAACTGTAGGGTTTGCAAACTAGCATGAACCATACATCTCAGAAAAATTGAGTCCTACTCTCGGAGCTGGAAGTTCATGATGTCAGAACTTGGATACATGTGTTTCCAAATCCCCTTTTGTGCATTACGTCTTTTGGGGAAAAACCAGAAACCACCTCAAGCAAGCTTAAAAACTATTTTTTGCAAAGTTGAAGTGGTTATTTAGAATTTTGCCATTTCCTTCAAACATTTCCAATGTGACACTTCAAAATGCACATCAAAAACACAGATGGAAACACTGCTACAGAGACGCTAAAGGACAAACAACCATGCACGCACTCATACCTCACGGCAACTTAGAGATCCCAATTAACAGTGTTTGAACTGTGAGAGGAAGCCGCAGTACCTGGAGAGAATCCATGCATGAGTGGGTGGAATATGCAAAGCCCATACAAAAAGACCCTGGGCCAGCATTCGGACCTAGGACCTTCGTGCCGCAAACAACAGTGCTAACAACTCTGCCACTGTGCAGCATCTTCTTCCATGAAATTTATTTGTATAGCTTGCACATTTAACTGTAAATAAAAACCGAGTGAGGATTCAGAAGCGGTCCCTGTGGAGAGGATTGGTGAGAGTTAAGCATCTTTTTCTGATCCTTATTAAAAGAGCAAATTATCATCAGACAATGCTCCCTGGGGTGAAGATAGTTTTTTTTTTTTTTTTTTGCTGTTCATCATTTTTTAAAAGCTGTTAAATTCAACTTGTTACATGTTGTAATGGTCTTTGAGATTTGCTTTGAACTCCTTACCAAATTAGCTGCTCTCTGTGATTTCAGGGGCTTCGGGCTTTGATAATGAAATGCAATTCTTAACCTGCAAATTACTGTTACTTGATGATGCTGATGAACTTTAGACAAACAGGTGATTGAAGTGAAGAATTCCTTCCCCCATTTTTCAACTTTGGCTTGTTAGAACCAAAGATGTCAATGTATTTTATTAGGACTTTAAGTGATGGACCAACACAGTGTAGCACATAACTACGAATGGGAAGAGAACAATGGAGTGTTTTCACATTTTTCCTGATATTAAAAATTTGAATGTTTTTTGTGCATTTATTAGACACCCTGAGTCAATATCTTTGCTGAAATTTCAAGTCCTTTGAAGTCTGCCACTACCAGGTTTGGACATATAGAAACAATTTTTTTATACATTCTTGTTTGCAAAGTTTCACAGAGTTAGCCGCATCCATCCATCCATCCATTTTCTTGCACCCTTATCCCTTGTGGGGTCGGGAGGTGCTGGTGCCTATCTCCAGCTGCGTTCCGGGCGAGAGGCGGGGTACACCCTGGACAGATCGCCAGTCTGTCGCAGGGCAACACAGAGACAAACAGGACAAACAACCATGCACACACACACTCACACCTAGGGACA
>CAEFZY010035946.1:0-11553 GCA_903066815.1 Brachyrhaphis roseni
GGGCGCGGAAACTGCGTGAGAGCTTCTGCGGTGGGGAGCAGGCTGCGATGCTGGAAAGTGCGCGAGACCTTTTGCGGCGGCAGGCGGTGCTGGAACCCCCGCGGTGGCTGATAGGCCGGAGCGGCGCTTGGCTGCGAGGGCCGCACGAGGCTGCTTGCAGCTTTAATTATTATTATTATTATTATTAGTAGTAGTAGTAGTAGTAGTAGTAGTAGTAGTAGTAGTAGTAGTAGTATGTGATTAAGTTTATAATTATTAAGTCGGCATGTGGCGTAGTCTGTAGCACTGTTGCCTTGCAGCAAGAATTGCCCTGGATTCAAATCTCAGCATGGAGACTTCCTTCCACAGTCCAAAAACATGATTATTAGGTTGTTGGCCTCTGCAAATTGTGACCCTGCAAAGATAACTGTCAAATGTGGAAGTAAAATAGTTTGAAGGGGTTAGGTTACCAGGCACATATTGCCATTTCAGAGCACAATCAAGTGCTACCTTCAGTCAGGGGCATCATAAAGGGGGGAAAAGTTAGGACAATTCCAAACTTGTCCTCCACAAAATAGTTTTGTTTTTGTTTTTTTCTTCATAGAAATAGAAAAAAAGGGGCCTTCTCTAGTTAGCATCATTCCAGGCAGTCTGTGTAGATTTTTCCTTTCTCACTGCTATTTTTACAATTACACAACAAAACAATACATTTATTAGTGACATAAATTCAAACAATATTTATAAAAATATAAAAAAACAGCCTCTTGTTTTTTTTTGTATTATAAACAAGAGTTGTCAGTCCAGATAGTCCTGCCTTAGCTTGTATTTAAATTAGATATCTGTTGCCACATCCCTCCTGACCCGTCCCCTCCTCAGTGAAATTAAAGCTGCGTAACCTTTATTAACAAAAAGTACATATTTGTTAAGACTGTCAATATGTTGAGAGATTATCTGACAATAATTTAATTCCTCTGCCTTCTCCCAGTGCTCTCTAGAAACAACCAATCAGAGGCATGAGGTGGTTTTTAGCGCTCTCAATCACAATCTTTAACCGTCAGTAGTAGGTTAGAGAGGAGGTGGAGGAGATTCATTTTTTCACAGATTACCTGTATCATAACAAACTGTGATGACAAGAAAGAAAGGTATTTGCATGTCTTTAAAATTGTGCTGCTTTTTATGGGTCAAATAGACTCAAGAAATTGTAACAGCAGGGGGGCCCAAATTAATTTTTTGTCATGGGGCCCCAAGTTTCGTGGCAATGCCCCTGGCTGTGGAATGCGGCGCTCTTCGGTTCAGTTGCAAAAAAAAGGCGAAATACACACAAACTCTGACAGATCATCACTAGAGCAGGTGTTTAACTTAGCTAAACTGCTGCTGTGTTAGCCATTTATTGGTGACAATTTTTAGAGTCCGATATAAAGACTGTAATGGATGAACATGGATGTTAGACTGAATGTGAGAAGCCGGAGAACCCGGAGAGAACCCATGTATACACGTGGAAACTCTGCCACTGTGCAGCCCTCGCTTTTTTATATATGTATATATTATTACTGGTTAATATTATGTTTATTTATGTGACGTATATATATATAGATCTATATATAGATCTATATATAGATATAGGTATATAGATCTATATATATATATATATATAGATGAAATGAATGGGGAAAGCCGGAGAACCCGGAGGGAATCCATGCACACACGTGGAACTGCCACCGTGCAGCCCTCGTATTTTTAAACAGACAAATACAAAAACTAAAACGTTCACCAAGCAATATTTAACTAATAATAACTAATAGAAATGAGCAAATACACTCTAAAAACTAATTAAAACTACCTGAATTACACGAACAAAAAGTCACTGCTAAATAAAACTGAACTACACTGAAAAACCCAAAACTAACTAGGGAGGCCCAGATTAGCTATAGCTCCCACCTCTCTTTTAAATATAAAATATCAGAGGCCCATGTTGGGTGGTTTTCTCTTTTGTCTTTATACTGGCGCAGAAATTATGGAGTGATGGCTTTTTTAAAACGCCTCCACAGTGAAACCTCTTTTACCGGGCTATTCTCTTCTTCAGAAATACTTTCCTGTTTTTGATTGCCGCCAGGTTTCCTGTGCGTCCATCTTGGTTTGTGTTGCAATCGTTTAATGGACTGGTTTTGATTGGCCCCTAGTTTCTTGTACGTCCATCTTGGTTTGTGCTGAAACAGATCGACGATGGACTGGTTCAACTTTGAGGTCTCTGGTAAATCTGTCTGTGTTTAAACGGAGACCATTTTCTTCTTCTTGTCTTCTTGTTGTTAGATAATTTTCTTCAACATGTTTTCTTGGTGTTTGGATTTAGCATTTAACTGAAGATGGGTTTTGTGCATCTCATTTTGAAGTTTCATCAGATCAATTTCTTCCAAGTCTTTAAGCAGTCGTATCTTTACGTAGAGGTGGAGCTGTGTCAAGCAGCACTCATAATTTTCCTCAAAGAAAATTCTCTTTTCAATTCCCTCAGGTAGACATGCCATGGTTTTCCACAGTTCTTCAAGAAGAAAGTGTAAATGCTGTTGAAGGTGGACAATCAGTCTAAGTAAAGTTTGTGGTTCTGTCGGACAAGAATAAAGCAAAGGGATGGAAATTTGAGCGTTGTTATGACTTAGATTTTTGTAGCCTGGGAGGTTCATCCAAATCATGATTTCACAATCACATGATTGTGAAATCATGCAAACTGATGTCGGAGGGACCTCAGGGACATTCTCTACCTGGACATTTTCTTGGGTTTGTTCATCAGGGACATTCTCCACTTGAACATTTCTTTGGGTTTGTTCATCAGACACCTCAGGGACACTTTCCACCTGTATGTGTTCTGGTTCAGACAAAGTTAGACACTAGATTGTTTTGTTCATGCCCTTACATGTCAATGACTCTTTATCCCCCAGCTCATCCTCTGTCTCCGGTGTTTTAGACAAGGATTCATTTTTAGTGACCAGTTGAGGAGTGGAGTAGACAGTTTCCTTGACAAGTGAAGTGTGCTGCTTTTCAGTAATTTCCACAGAAATCTTCTGATCAATGGGGGCGTGTAACTCTACCCAGGCCTGAAATGAAAGTGTCTTCCTCTCAGGTGGCTGTGTCTCCAATTTCTCATCCACCATCTCCTGTGTTTTGGAGATGCATTCATTTTCAGTGACCAGTTGAGGACTAGAGAAGATAGTTTCCCTGGTATGAGCTTCCTTTTCTAAGGAGTC
This sequence comes from Brachyrhaphis roseni, assembly GCA_903066815.1. Taxonomy (NCBI): domain Eukaryota; kingdom Metazoa; phylum Chordata; class Actinopteri; order Cyprinodontiformes; family Poeciliidae; genus Brachyrhaphis; species Brachyrhaphis roseni. The sequence continues at coordinate 3,219 of CAEFZY010035946.1, forward strand.
TGCTAGATCACCTTGTTTTTCCAGAGGAGAACTATCACGTTTTTCATCGACATTTTCAGTAGATGATTGTGAAATCATGCAAACTGATGTCGGAGGGAAATCTTCTTCTGAGGTCTTCTTGACATCCCGAATTGATTATTTCTTCTCTGACTGAGCCACTGTCTCCTGTATTTTAGGGATTCTGTTACAGTGACCAGTGAGGAGTCCTGCATTTCAGTAATTTCAACAGAAATATTTTGATTAATGGGGGCACGTAGCTCCAGCCAGACCTGTAGTGGTAGCTGCTTCTTCTTCTTTCTCTTCCTCTCAGGTGGCCGTTTCTCCCCTTTTTCATCCACTATCTCCTGTGTTTTAGTGATCAGTTCTTTTTCGGTGACCAGCTGACGAGTAGCAATCACAATTTGCTTGGTAAAAATCTTCGTTTCTGAGGAATACGCCTGATCTTGTTTCTCAGGAACAAAACTACCCTGTCTTTCAACACTTTGAGTGGATGGCTTAAAAGTCACGCAGATGTGCGATGCAGGGAAATTCTCCCACATCATCAGTGTCTTCTTGACACATTTGCACTTAGAGCAGTGTTTCTTCTCCACTGTCTCCTGAGATTTAGTGATGGTATCTTTTTCAGTGACCAGTGAACCGTATTGGTTTTCAGCATTGTCATCAAAACGATGTTTGTGTTCTTCAAACCAAATTTTAAATGCCACTTTCCTCTTCTTGTTTCACCTTGCCCTCAGTGACCCAGCTTCTCTCACAACAATATTGTTGAATGTATCTATTTCAATGATAAACTGGTTTGACAGTTCCAAGGGCCCCTGACCGACAGGGGCCCACATTTTTTTTTTCTTTCATAGAAATTTTAAAAAATTGTGAACCTGTCAATTACAAAATTAATTATATTGTGTTTTCTAAAATAGTTTTTAGTAGTAAAAATCAAATGTTGACACTCCCAGACCAAAAACCACAAATGCATATTTGCCCAACATGTTGTGACAGTACGGTATAGAGATAATCTGTGAAAAATGTATTTCAACTTCTTTCTCCCAGTGCTATCTACAAACAACCAATCAGAGGCAGGAGGGTTTTAGCGCTGTCAATCACAATCTCATGTGGTGCTGCTCATCCTCCCTCCCCATGCTCTGTGCTGTGCTGTAGCTAGCAATAACGATAAGTTGTTTCTCCACCATTAGCACATTTAGCAGTGAGTGAATGAGGTTTATTGGCAACACTAAGACCCTTCTCCTGCTTTTGATTGGTTGTTTTTGGCCAGAACATTGCATTACTTTGGCCAGTAATAGTATTTCAGGGAGGAGGTGGAGCAGAGTGATTGTTTTCCCAGATTATCTGTCTCATAACAAACTGGCACAACGTGGTGACAGCTTTAACAAATATGGAGAAAACATATTCTTTATTAACGTTATGTACTGCAGCTTGAATAAAATGCAACTTGCATTTTTTGAAAAGTTTAGACTGCTTCTTGTGTAGTTTGCATGTTGCCTAAGACTGTTGCTCATGGGGAGAGACCTTTCAGTAAGTTAAAACTAATACGAAAAATTTAAGCAACCTACTTGCATACTGTATGCAGACTGTTTCATGTAAAATTCACAAGCAGTAACTAGTATCGGTATTGAATCAAAGAAAGCGTCACAATTTTAAAAGCCTTTAAAGTCTATAAGACAATTTCTTGAGTCTATCTGACTCAAGAAATTGTAAGAGCAGCTGCGCGTGGGGGGAGCAATTTAAATTTTTGTCATCCGGCCCAAGATTCCTGGTGGTGCCCCTGCCTTCAGTTGTTGCAAAAATGTTGTATGTGTCAAAGGTGACTTAAAAGAAATCAGGCTTTGCGATTTGGCGCCTGTAAATTGGTCTCTGTCTCTTTAACTAGTCCATGCTCTATCTGACGCTCAAAGCAGCACTCCAGGTATGTCTTGATGAGAATAGTAACATAGTATAATGTAAAGCTTAAAAAAAAGTCTATTTTACCTAAAAGTAAAATAGACTTTTAGGTAAATTCTATTTACCTAAAAGTCTGTAAGTGATTAAAAACCCTGTAAGTGATTTTACACTTACAGGGTAAGTGTAAAATCACATTACCCTGAATGTCAATTTTATTGCCAAAAGTCAAGAGCTTACATTGTTTACATCAACCTTATGAGTATACCACATTACAGTTACAGCAATGTTTTGTCTGCTTCATTTCATGAGATGATGCTTCACAGATTTGAATATTGTGCAAAATGAAATGCAGATGCTGTAAAGAGCTTTATCAGCTTAAACATCATCCTTGCTAAATCTTTTTTACTATTTTTCCACCGCCCCCAAAATTATCTGGTTACAGGTGGACATGAAAGACTAGTTCTAATATGAATCCATCAGGTCTAACAGCATTGGTTGCTCTAAAGAAGGACAGACAGCTTGGACTTTTATTTGTCCGGTTGGCAAGGATAAACTAAAAAGAAATGTGTAGTTATTATTGTTTTGCAGGTAAATACTTTTAATTTGATCAAACTGCAAAAAACAAAAAAGTCTTTGAAATGTAAAAAATATGTTTCAGTCTTCAAGATTCCATCAACACATGTTATTCTATACTGTGAGAATCATGTTTGTTAGGCTAATCAATTCATCATTGCAAGCTTTGGGGAAAAAAACCAAACATTCCATTATTTCCTTGATTGGCATCATTGTATAAATTTGCTTTGTGTGGCGCTGCTTTTATTTTGAAAAGACACCAGAGCCATTTTCCAGTAAGATGTGATTCTCTCGAACTTGAGGCAGTTTTAAAGAGACTTGCAGGATAAATTTGAGGATCACATGAGAAGCTGTGTTCTCAGTCTATACATGTGTTTTCTGAGGAAACAATTGAAGAATAAATTAAATATTCAAACAGAGAAGCTGTCTGCGTCACATGGCCGATGTGACAACAATCAATAAAAGGAACAAACTGTCAGTGAAATGCACAATCACACCCTGGAGTGACACATTAATGCATTCAGACACAGAGCTTCAGGCTTTAATGGATCAAACCAACTTATTTCTCACTTATCATGGTGTCTGCACATTTCCATATTCCCTACAGGATCAAAATTACTAGTTTGCCATAGGTCTTACTCTGAACACAAAGAAATTATTTTCTGTCTCTTGCTGGGGTTTCTTCTGACAAGGGTCAGTGCACAGATTGCTAAAATTCTGAAAATTTTAGTCAAAAGATAACTCAACCTTGGGTAACAGGCCTGAAAGTCAGGGGAACCATGATTCAACACCTGAATCAAAGTAATGGGTCAATAGCGGCCTGCTATGGATGGATGGATGGATTAATGCCTCTAAAACAGACATTGTAGATTGTGGTTCTAAAATCAGCAATAGTGAAAATACTTAAGGTGTATTAACATACTTAAAAGACATTGTATTTGTAACTTTTGGAATTAGAAAACAGGGACACATTTAAAACTTGGTCCAGCTGGACCAAAAAACTGGATGCAACACAAACATTTCCCATTACACTCCATTTTCCAAGCATCTTGCTGTATTTTTGTTGCTCTTCCTTGGTGAGCGTTGATTACAACTTTCTGTTTATGTGACCTGGAGGAGCAGATTTCACGGCTCACTTCGTCGGGACAGAATGACACCTTGGTAATTGCTTATCAGTAAAGTCATGGCACAGTCCTCTCTGAATCAGCTCTGCTAATGGCTTTGAGCAAGGAGTCAATCAGCGCTCTGCTATCAGAGAATAATGGTACTAGCATTTCCTTGAGCTTTGATGCTCTCCAAATTACCTTTCTGATTTTTTTCCCTACCCCCGCAAGTGTCTTGCAGATTGACACTTTTACATAAGAGGGAAAGATTTTGAAGCCTCAGTCCAAACACATCATTCCACAATTCACACAGAAACAGACTTTGTAAGCTTAGCCTCCTATGAACGGAGAGAATAAGAGAGGGATGGGATGTTCTTTTGTTGCTACATAAGATAAAAGAGATAAAGGCTCCAACACTACATTTTAAATGGTCAGAAAATCCCCCTCCCTCCTTCTTTCTACTTTAATATGCAAGACTACCAGATTCAAGGCTTTAGAGGAGATTAGTGTGATGTTTCACTAGTTCAGAAATGAGGGTTTGTTCATCGTGTGTCAGAGGTTAAAGAGGCCGAATCAGTTGCAACTGAAAATTGAAGACACATCAGTCATTGAAAAGAGAAAAAATTACAAACAGGAAATTGAACATATGTCTGCGGAACAGTAAAATGGATGTAAATGAGGGAAAGAGAGCATGGATCCGATGGCTGTGAAGTGTTTGATATGGTGCCTGGAGGGTAACTGCATCAAAGAGCAAACATCAAATATGTGCTTAGTCTTTCCGTAAGTGAACTTGCCAGGAAAGATTCAACCATCTACTGTCTGTCAGCTTTTAATCCGGTTAGCATCGAGCTTGTGGTTTCCATTAGCGCTCATTAAATTTTGAGAAATCTCTTTACCATGCTTTGGTTTTTACCGACTTTATTAGAATCTTTAGTTTATTTCACAGACAAATCATGAAATTGAAGATAAATTTAGTAAAGCACAAGAAAAAAAAAAAAGAAAGTTTAATGGAAGAATCCAGCAGTGAATGAAAGGAAAGAACTTAAATGCTGAAATTTAAAATAAGGCAAATTATCAGGGAACAAAAATCTAACAATTCTGAACACTGAGAACTACTGTTAATAAGGCAAGAGGAACAAAGGGAAGCTCATTAACAAAGGGAGCTGAACTATGACACAAAATGAATTGGTAACCAGAGGACAAAGGCAGATCCAAGAGAAAGAAATCCAAATTTGCACGAGTGAACTAAGAAACCTGGTAAAAATGAGACACAAATAAACAAAATAATATAAATAGAAACACAAGAGAGAGCAAAAAAGATACAAAAACCCAAAGATTGGGGCATTTTACAAGTGGATGTTGCTGTAAAAACATTGTTTTAAACAACAGTCAGACTTGGTGAGCTGCATCATCTAATCAATGTTTAACAGTAATGGGAACTGACGTTGTGCATGGAGATGTTTTAAATAAAGGTACAAAAAGTGTTATATAGTAAGTAAATTTAATAAAAACAGCTGTTGCGCTGAAAACAGAAAACATATGACCCAATTTATAATCTGTTATAAGTCACAAAATTAAGTTTGTCCAAGTAAACATATTGCATTTATCAAGTCGTCATGTTAATTAAACAGATGCAAATAAATTCAATTTAAAAACACAATTCCATTGCATGTAACAAATTAACAATTTACTTTAAATTGGAGCTACATTCTTTTTTTCAGTGCATGAGCGTGGCATTATACATAGAACTACTTGAGCTACACTATGAATTGATGGTATTCCGGTACTGAATGGGGTTTTGGACATTTTTACAGTTCAGTAAGTTCAGCGTGGTTGGTTTATTAGAGCTAAACATGGTGCTCAAAACATTAAAATGTTTTGTTAGTCATTATGAGCCTTCATTTGGAAAAAAAAATAGGTGTCCCTTTCATTCTGCTTAGTGTGTTTTCAGATAGCTACTTGAGCCATGAGCACTAAAAATGTGAAAAAACGAGCCTTATATTACTATTCTTTGCTGTTGGTAGACTGACAGTAAGAACACCCATGACAAAAGAATGTGTTAATCACAATTTTTTCCAATAAAAACTGCACTGAAGAAACAGCCTTGCTGTGTTTGCTTTCCTTCGTTTGCCTTTAAAGAGGCTGAAGGAAATCTCCACACACAGTTTATGTGTGAAAGTGCCCTTTCTTAATGCCATGAAAGGTCAAGAAGTGGTAATTCACCAGAGAAATTACCACCGCACATTGCAAGACTGAGAAGAATAATATAAGGCATGACTGGGATCTGGGGTAGAGCGATGGAACGGAGGCAGAATTGTTTTATGGTTCCACTTTACTGTTCTCATATGATGCTTCCCATATAAATGCTCAGCTTTTCTGGCTGTCTGTACAGCACAGCAATCAATCATGAGAGCTAAACTCAGGAGAGTTCAAGGGGGGAAATTCATCTAACAGAGGAAGAAATAAAAACTTCCACATGCTTTAAATATATTGGGAAGTGTTAAGCTACAGCACTATGCAAAGATTTTAACCAACTTTAATTTTTCTATATTTTTCTTCCAAGCAGAGTGACTTTCTTGTGTGTCTTTTTTTTTAGTTGTGTTCATGAATAGATTTGTGGAGTTGTTTAAGAACAGTATCTCAATACCATTTTTAAAAGAAACTTTGAAAAATCTTGATAGGAGTGGTCAGGGGAGGCAAGTGAGGCAGAACCTCACCTGTCATAATGGAAAAATATGATAAAACAATTTATATTGCTATTTTCACCCTGTGTAAAGTATTTATTTTTTATTTAGCTTAACCAATTCTGATTATGTTTTCTTCAAAATCGCTGAATTTTAGCATTTTCCCATTCAAATGCTCGGAAGCGCAGCAGGTGCACCTCACCGCACGTCATTGATAGGACCTTGAAGATGCTTCATCTTTCAGGTTCAGGTTTTCACCTTAAATCTTTGTCAGGATTCAATTTAGTGGTATCAAAGTACTATATTCTATTGAACTGTTACCTTTTGTATGTTTCAGCGATTTAGCAAATATAAATTCAATTCCTGAAAGTTCTTTGAAATGGTCTGGCACAAAACAAAACATGAGCAACACAAAGAACCAAAATCCTTCAAAACTTAAAAAAGCATATAGTTGAAATCAAAATAACAGGGTAAAATAATGAGCCTAATGTTGTTGAACCTTGGCATTCATTTAAAATCAAGGTGGAAGCTCAGTTTTTATTGATTTTGCATTGAATAAGGGGAAAACTTTGAGAAACCTTCAGAAAACCTGAAGCACAATCAGTTGAGACCACTTTAAAAGATTACAGAACAATATGACGGATGAGTCAATTCTCTGTTCACCTTATAGAGAAACAAAGTGATTGAAATGTTTTGAAGCTATTAGCAGAAAACAGAACAAGAGATGCAAAAAGGTATAATTAAATATTGTTGGAAATATAGAAAATAAATTACTGGAAAACTGGGCAACTTTAAAATAATGTCTTATAAATTCCTAAGAGAATAGGAAGTATAGTATGACAATAATTCAAGTCATGACAGTTTGCCCTAAACCCAGTCTCAGGTCAACCAGTGTTGTTTTGGGAACATAAAACAAGATATGATGACAATAACATGATTAGTTTTGAATTTGATAAAAATATGCCATTTTTTTCTCATTAGGTTGGAAATTGTAATTTTTTTACATCAACTTCCACAAATATCAACATTCTACGGAAGAAAATGTATCCATCCTCTCCTAAACATTATGAAGCCTAGGCGCAAATTCAAACTGGAGACTCTTCAGCTTCACCTACATCATCCATTCGCCGCGTCACGCCACCAACCTCAGCACTGGACCTCGACCCGCCTCGTCTAATCACCAAAGCTCCCGCTTATAAGGATCCACACCCACGACATCATTCGCTTTCCAGCTACGCTCAACCCACCTCCATCCCTTCTCCACCCGCGTTCTCCCAGCTCTCCACGCTGCCATCCTTTCTCCAACCTCCACCACCAGAGTATGGGCCCCGGGGGGAAGACATCCCTCATCAGCATCGGGGCTGTTCATCCGAGTTTATTGCAATTCACAGCTCAAATCTTCAGCCGGGGCCCGAGCACCAAAGAACTTTAATTCATTCATGTCAATAAAGCTTTTTAATCGCTGCTTTTCTCTGTCTGAGTCTCTCCAGATTGAATGTTCTTGTCATTGTCTCAATTAATGGTCTCTCCAGATTGAATTATGGTTTGGTTTATTTTAAAACCTAAGAATGGAAATTAAATTTTAGCTCTTGAAATATAAAAAGTGAAAATCTACAGGAGACATTTATTAAAAATTAGAAGCTGTATCTCTGCTATTATTTACTTTACCTATTTCTCCAGTAATCAAGCTGCCCAGAATAAATGCTTCATCCCGTTACTTTACACCTGCCCCTTTGTGGGTTTTTTTAAGTAAAGCTGTTTATTTTCACTTGTTTGCTTCCTATTTCCTCTCTGCATTGGGGTCCTCCTTTCAACTATTCCATGACAAGACATTTCTATAACATTTCAAACATGATAAAGCAAATAAAAAAAGAAACTAAATACAGATGCAAAAAAATATATATATATATAAAAAAATTCCCTTCTCACCCACCGCGGGTGGTGTTTCTTCCTCTTAGCTCGGGTCCTCTACCAGAGGCCTGGGAGCTTGAGGGTTCTGCGCAGTACTGCACATTTCTGGACTGAGATGTCTGATGTTGTTCCTGGGATCTGTTGTAGCCACTGTTCCAGTTTGGGGGTGAC
>CAEFZY010035950.1:0-11973 GCA_903066815.1 Brachyrhaphis roseni
CCGATAAAAGTCCAACAGGTTCGAACCGATTCCACTCACATCCCGGTTCTAGAAGAAAATCCTGTAAAACCCCAACAGGATTCCCACATAGTGAATTTAGAATAATCAAACATGGATGATGATGTAGAAGCAGTAGTGATAGTTTGTGGACTCATTTTAAGTGCTAAAAGACATAAGAAAAAGAAAAAGCGTTTGATCAAATACGGCGGGAGCAGCCGCTCTATTTGCTGCACTTTGATTTGGAGGTGTTATGTTTTTTCGTAGTTAACAGTTTTAAATGAATAAACATTAATGTTTATTAAGTACATGATAGTTTCCACATGTCATATCCGATGTCCACCGGACTCTCAGTTGCGCCGTGTCAGCTGTTTGGGATTCCCCTCCATGCTTACGTCACTGCGTTTTCTGATTGGCTACCTGTCACATTCCACATTCAACAAGTTGTGTTCTTGCTCCCAAATATCTTGAAAACTGGTTTGCAATAGTTAGTATTAAAAAAGCTCTTTAAAAAACTCTTAAAATGTAAATAAAATGGTCACTGATTCGCCCCTGCGTCTCTGCTCTGCCCAACTATCCACGATTGTTATCTGAGGATGGTGGCAAACAAAGGCCTTTATTAGGGGCCATAAAGCAAAGATGCCTGATCTTTGCCCTCAATCTTAGCTATGAGGGCTTTGTCATTTCTTTTATCTTTAGCTTAGCAACTAGCTAACAGAGATAGAATGAAAACACAGAATTATTTATTCTCAACAGTTGCAATAAGAGGGTCTCTCTGCATAATAAGCTAAATATTAATCTAAGAAGTACAATATAATAGTGAGTACTCTACAATTTCTAAAAAAAAATAAAATAAAATAAGCTAAATAGTGACTAATAAACTAGAGTCTCTGGTTTCCGAGTTTGTACTAATTCTTTTTCTGGGTTAAAAGTGAGTATTCCACAGTTTCTAACAAGCAATAAAAAATATTATTTTTTATGAAATTTTGCATAGTCAACATTCAGACAAAACAAAGACATAGGTGGAGGGGTTGACATCAAGAAGTGTATGTGCTTGCTGTGTTTGTGTATTGCATTTATATTGCCATGACAACCATGTAGCTCAGTCTGACATGATGGTGTTATCAATGAATATGGCTGATCGGAGTAGGAGGTGAGGTGAGAAGGAGTGTTATGTTTACATATCTTCAGGAAACATAACACTCACAAGAAAGGCAATTTAGATACAGAATGTCTCAGGTCAGGTAGATATTAATTTTCAATCTCCCGTAAAGTCTTACTGATACATCTCAGTTCCCAATGATCCAAATTAGTGTGGTCGTTCCACTGAACCAAAAATAGCGACTTCTCCAGGATCGATTCCGTCCTGCTAGCGAGTTTTAGAGTCCTCAACTGGGCTGCAAGTCTCAGCAAGATTCACATCCAACTTGCATCTCTGTCCCACAACGTACAGTTTTAGTGTCCGCTAGTTCGGCCAAGTCTGTCACAAATTTGTTGATAAGCCAGGAACCCACAAGCTCCAAACAGCAGAAAACCTTTTATAATGAATAAATCCAGGGTTTTCCCAGTATTCTCGTCGAGAAGACTGGGACCAGGTTTTCAATTGCATTGAGAGATCATAATTTGTAGATTTGGAGGATGTGCAAAGAAAGGCTCCAAAAATAGAGAAAAACACAATACAAAAAAAGAGCAGGCTGGGCAGGCATGGGCAGGGAGGGGAGCAGAGGAAAAGAGCATCTGCCTTCACTGAAAGCAAGAGGGAGAAAAGTGATTCTTTGGCTGATAAGGAGTGTTTTATCCACTGTCAGATTGGAAGGTTCAAATCAGACTCTAACTTAATACTTTCCATTTAGCCTATTCAGTTTATTTATTTTTGCACTGAATAACACTAACTGATTCACAGTTAGCATTCCCCCCCCCCACACCCCACCCCCCAAAGACTTTAGGCAACTGAAGTACCTGTACTGTATTGGTCTGCTTTTACATCCTATGAAGAAATCACCCTGCTAATTCTCTCTATGTGATTCCTCCCTGCCTTTTATCTTTAGGGTACCAGGGGACATAGATGAAGTTAATGCTCTAAAACTGCAAGTTGATCAATGGAAAATTCCCACAGGACTGGAAGATCCACACATCCCAGGTGAACAGGATACTATGTTTTTGTATTGTTTCTATCATAGAGATAAAAATTGTTCCATGTAGTTTTTGTAATAGCTCAGTAACATGCATCTGGCAGCAAAATTAAGTCCAACTCTCTTTCAGATCCAATTTCACAGTTTTAATCCTAAACATTGCTTAGTAAAGTCACTTAATTAAAAATTAGTTATGAAGCAACCTGACAGCGGAGAGACGAGTGTATCCTGTCCCTGTCTGTGAGGGTTTAAACAGACAAAACTTGGCCAAAGAAGTTGTATTAGTGGCCCTAGTACTTTTTGTGAAATAATTCAGTTTCTGTGCAAAGTAAAGCATCTAACATAAAACTATGATGTTTGGAAAAGCTGTATTAAAAACATTGTTCTGTTTAACAGCACTTGGGGAATTTTTGATCAGTACTTAAAATTTAAGCGGAGGTGGGAGTAATATTTTTGACCTCAACTATAACTCTATACATTTCTCTAACTCATTTTTATGGGTTACTTATGAACTATAAATTAGTTCATAAGTAAAATAGACCTATGAACTAAGTCTATTATGACACATGAATTGGATTTGTTCTGCTCAACACTTGAAAAGGGTCAGTCACTTGGTGACTTTGTATCATAATTATGATATTATTAGTTATTATGATAACTTGTCTTGTCTATTAACCTGAGTCAGTTAAGCATGTAGATGTTAAGGAGGAGGGACTGATCTGGGGATCTGAAGATCATCAGGGTATTGTTTAAATGTTCTAACCTGTTGCTCTGTATTGCCGGGTTCAATCCCAGCATCTCTGTTGAAACTCTGGTACCGGGAACTGGAAGAGCCACTGATCCCTCACGAGTTCTACGAGAAGTGTATCAGTAGCTATGACAACCCAGAGGCTGCTGTCAATGTGGTTTTGGGCCTGCCACACATCAACAAGCTGGTACTTTGCTACCTCATTCGCTTCCTACAGGTAACAGACTCACTCACAGTGCCATGAAGATGTGCTGTTGTATCATCTGATCATTTTCTGATTCAGTTGGAGCTGGAATATTTTAACCATTTCACACTGAACAACTGGTTTCTTTTACTTTTACTCATATATAGTATGTAGTAGTGCATGGTAAAAAATTCATCCCAGCTGTACTTGATTAAGGGAGTTCTTGTCTTCCTCTTGAAAATCATTTTTGCCAAGTCACAACATCTATATTCTGTATAACCTGTTATCAAAAAACTTATCTCCAACATGTCTAGAGCAATCCTATTTCCCCAGGAGTCGGATGGTTTTGTCCAGTTATTCTGCCACATTGTTTCTGAAGCAGACAAACATGCTGAAACTCCCCATACCTCAGCAGACTTAAAGAGATCCTTGATTAGTTTTAACAAAAGACTTTATTTGAGAAATATTTATTTTATATGTAAAACCAATACCGTAATAATACTGTAGGTTGTTTTGTTTTTATGCATTTTAATAAAATATTGTCACATGAACGTTGCCACGTTGTTCACACTGCAGTGAATTCAGGGTAAATGATGACTATAGGTTCAACTGCGCTAGCTCTGTCCAGCCAAACAGAGATGAGTAATGTTGTTAAGCCTTTTCAACTTGAACTGGAGCACATTGAAATCGATCAGAATGTAGAAATCACAAGAGGTGATAAAGGTGAAAAGAACCAAACGGATTATCTGTTATCTAGGGGAGGGGCTATTCTATTCTTTTTACATTTACGTTTTTCTGTTGAGGTCTGAAGTGCAGTTCCGATGACCCTGGATTAATGGCCCTTAACCTTTACTCTGCTATCAAGCGAGTTGTCACCCTGGCTCCAAGCAATCTGCTTCCTAGTTTGGCACGCTTCCTGCAGAGATAACAGAAACACACATCCCGGGGGCAAATAGTCATAGATTCTCACATATAATGATTAGTATTTATATAAGTTATTAATTTAATCCTATCACCATTGTTTAAATTGTGGGTCTTAAATAACATATTTATTATAAACTGGTCACTGACTCAGACTCTCTAATTTGCATTTTTGGGTTATATATTACCATTTGCCCAGTGAGAAACAAGTAACAGTATTAACATGCTTAAGTGTATTCTTGATAGTTTCAGTATTTCCAATGATACTCTGCAATTCTCTTCCATGCACTCTTTGTTCAATATTTTTAAATTTTTACATAATTTTTGGCACTTATATTTATTATGGGAAAACAGCAATTTTTTAGTTAATAGGAAAATTACAACATATTTTGGCCAACATGTTCAACTAATCCTGGGTAACTTTAAACAAGCCTTCATGACAAACATTAGGTAGGAAGGGACAGCAGCGCTATGGCGGCTTTAGCAGGTATGAAAGAAGTGCTGAGCTAACTGGCTGGCTATAGCAGCTAGGTTTTTATGCTTGTTTACAATCTTGTAATTAAGTCCTTTATGGGAAACAACATAGGACTATAATTCCTCTCTACTCAATCTTGTTAGACGTGTAGCCACAAAGGACAGAGTTTAGCTCAACTGTTTGTTTACACAAGCATACAAAACAATCAATAAAAATCAATGAAGTCTTTAAACATAAAGATTCAAGAAAAGTGCATTTCTCTGCAAATCACCTACAGCATGCTCATTTCATCCTAATTAATGATGGGGAGGTGAGCTGATACCTCTGCTCGGTTAGCTCAATCCTCCCTGGATCATTCACTGGGGGAAGAGTGTCATGTCACAACATCAACATTGTAAATCCCTGCAGTACCATGGCTGTAAAATGTATCTTTTGGTCAAAAACGCAAATGACATGAAACTGTGTTTTCTGTTTAGGTTTTTGCCCAACCTGCCAATGTAGTCATTACCAAGATGGATGTGAACAACTTGGCCATGGTCATGGCTCCTAACTGTCTACGTTGCCAGTCAGATGATCCCAGGGTGATCTTTGAGAACACCCGTAAGGAGATGTCCTTCATTCGGGTGCTCATCCAGCGACTAGACACCAGCTTCATGGATGGGATCTTATAGCGCCCCCTACAGCTGTTCAGTGACCTACAGCCTCTCCTGTGCTCCCTTTAACCTGCTCCCTGCACACTCCCACAGCACATGGACATCATACATTCAAATTGTTGCTGCTGGTGAATATTTGGCAAGTTCATGTTTACTTTTGATGACAAAAACTGCCTTGATTTGAGTTTGGCTGCTTTACATCTTGAGTTGTATCAGCTGTTTCAATTTCTTTGCATTTGGTCCAGCTGTAATATTGCATATAAACCACCAATGTTTGGTTGGGGTTTGCTGAACCTAACAGTACTGTGTGTGCCTTCACATCCATTATTACACTATACACATTCAGCTGGAAGATTTCTGCAGGGATCTCATCATTACACACATTTCTCTTTCAGATCTGCAGACCTCTGGTTAATTGTAAGTTTTGTATGAAGTTATTTTCACTTTCTGTTGCCTGGCTTAAATAGACATTCACTGTCAATTGCACACTTCCATACAAGTCTGCAGTAATGCCATCTGATGTAGAGGAGTGTTCTTCAGTAAAATTAAAGAACTAGTGCATGTTTATCAGACATTCCACTAATGTTTCACACTTCACTAGAGAAACAGCTTTATCAACATGGTTTGGCTCTATCTTTTTGTCATCATTATGACTCCCACTAAACCTATTAGGAGCTAAGAACTCTGTAATGGAATACATTTCTTCATTTGTGATCCATTTGTGATCTTGCCTGAAGATGAACAGAAAATCAGGTAAAACCATGGTTTCATGCCTGTAGACACAGAGGAACATCATGCTGAAGAAGATGGAGCCCCATTTTGATTACAGGGCGATGAAGTTTACTCTACTCTGGGTTTGGAGAATTTTCATAATGATCCAAGGTTTATGAAGACAGACTGTCCTCACCCTGCAGTTTTGCTATTTAGGGGCAGCTTAAAGACTTGAGTTCAATTCCTTTAAATCGCATAAAGTGATTCAAAAGCTTGATTCCAGCAGGTATGGATGCTCTATACTCACCGGCCACTTTATTAGGTACAACTGCTCATTAAAGCAATTGTCGCATCAACCAATCACACAGTAGCAACTCAATGCATTTAGGCATGTAGACATGGCCAAGACGATCTGCAGTTGACCATGTCAACAGCTGATCGTTAAGTCACTTAACGTTCAAAGCCATGAACGTGGCATGATTGTTGGTGCCAGACGGGCTGGTCTGAGTATTTCAGAAACTCCTGATCTACTGGGATTTTTACACACAACCATTTCTAGGGTTTATAGAGAATGGGCCGAAAAAGAAAAAATATCCAGTGAGCAGCAGTTCTGTGGGCCAAATGCTTTGTTGTTGCCAGAGGTCAGAGGAGAATGGCCAGACTGATTTGAGCTGATAGAACGACAAAAGTAACTCAAATAACCACAACTGAGGTATGCAGAAGAGCATCTCTGAATGCACAACATACCAAACCTTGAGGCAGATGGGCTACAACAGCAGAAGACCACACCGGATGCTACTCCTGTCAGCTAAGAACGGGAAACCGAGGCTACAATTCACACAGGCTCACCAAAATTGGACTGCAGAAGATTGGAAAACATTGTCTGGTCTGATGAGTCTTGATTTCTGCTGCAACATTTGGATGGTAGAGTCAGAATTTGGTGTCAACAAAATGAAAGCATGGATCCATCCTGAATGTGTCAACGGTTCAGGCTGGTGGTGGTGGTCCAATGGCGTGGGGGATATTTTCCTGGCCCACTTTGGGCCCATTAGTACCAATTGAGCATCGTGTCAACTCCCCAGCCTACCTGAGTATTGTTGCTGACCATCTCCATCCCTTTATGACCAGAGTGTACTCATCTTCTGATGGCTACTTCCAGCACCATGTCATAAAGCGCCAATCATCTCAGACTGGTTTCTTGAACACGACAATGAGTTCACTGTACTCAAATGGCCTCCATAGTCACCATGTCTCAATCCTATAGAGAACCTTTGGGATGTGATGGAACAGGAAATTCTCATCATGGATGTGCAGCTGACAAAATCTGCAGCAACTGCAAGATGCTATCATGTCAATATGGACCAGACTCTCTGAGGAATGTTTCCAGTGCTTTGTTGAATCTATTCCACAAAGAATTAAGGCAGTTCTGAAGGGGAAAGGGGTCCAACCTGGTACTAACAAAGTGTACCTAATAAAGTGGCCGGTTAGTGTATAATACTGTCTTTGTTCTGTAACATTTGCACAGTATCAGATTTGCCATGAGTTTAATTTCAAGAGGTTTTTTCTTTTTAATATTTGAATTGCTCCTCTCCCCAGACCAAGCTGCTGGTTGTGACTGATTAATTGGCCATGTGGTCTAACCAGCAGGACCAAGCAAAGAGCTCTGATCTGCCTATAGCTGAGCAGCTTCTAGTTTTGTCCTCCTGATTCAGTTAATCATTGTTGTTACTAAGCAGACCAGTAAATAATGTCCTGAAATTTAGGAGAGCTATCATCATCGGTGAGACCTGCTGAAAGATGCAAAAGCAGTATTGTTGGTTTTTCTGCATGTTTTATAGACGGACAACGTTTGAATGGACTGTGTCTGTGGTTTTCCCACAAACTGCTCACTGAAGTCTTTCACTTCATCTGTGTGGTTCTGATCAAGTGCTAATGTCTTTCACTTTTACTCCATAACACATGGTTGTAGGATGCAAGTTGCTCTCATAACCTTATGTTCTACAGTATTGGGTTATCAGAATGAAATCTTCACATCTGTTGACTCTGCCAAAACGGACTTTGACCATCGATCAGCTCCCCAGAAGCTGTGAACTACAGATCCATGGAGGATCAATAATATCACTGCCAGTAAAGCCCCCCTTGAATGCTATTGGCTACTTTGGGACTTCACAGCTGCTTTAGCAGGAACTGAGACACCAGAGCCCAAAGAGAATCCGTCTAACATTTCCACTCAGCCCAGGCAGGCCTTTCAGTTCACTAGTGTTTAATCAGTGTGTGCATGTGTTCATTTGTCTTTGCTTAAAGACATCTTATACATCCATTCAGTCTTTGAGTAAACAATGGTGTATTTGTTTAAAATATTTTCTATGTTTAACAG
This sequence comes from Brachyrhaphis roseni, assembly GCA_903066815.1. NCBI lineage: Eukaryota > Metazoa > Chordata > Actinopteri > Cyprinodontiformes > Poeciliidae > Brachyrhaphis > Brachyrhaphis roseni. The sequence continues at coordinate 8,199 of CAEFZY010035950.1, forward strand.
AGTTCGTTTTTAACTGATTATTTTATAAATAATTTATTTATATTTATTTCAGATTTTTCTAATGCCTTTGACATGCTGTATTGTAGACTTAAGTGTGTATGTGGGGTATTGTGTGTGTGGGGGTGTGTAGGTCTGTGTAATTCTCAACATGCAGGGTGCATAGACATTGCCGTTGTTGGCTGACTGAGAAAACACACAGTTGACTGATCATTGTCATCATTAAGCTGATGACTTAATGATCAGGCATATGATGAAACAGTCAAGCTATTTATCCCTTCAAACATTTAGTTAAAGTGAGTCCATGAAGACAAAACACACTGTGCATTGTACTAGCATAAGTAGTTTCTCAATTATAAAAATCCAGTTGTCTGTAATTTGCTATGAATAATCTTCCTTATATCAAGTTAACACTTAACTTGATGTAAAAAAAAAAATGTAAAACTGGTTACATACCGTTTAACGATTCTCATTGCATCAATTACTGCACTAACTTTCTTATTGAAGGGGAGAATTTTAACAGCTACCTGAAATGAAAGGCCAGATGGGCGCAGCCATATTCACCCCTTAAGATTATTACTTCTGTTAGCAGGTTTGTGTGTTTTGCACACAGCTTACTCATTCATATACAGACTTTATATGTGAATGCATAGTGTGCAGGCTGTAACAATGAGTAGACACAGAGGCACTATCTGCTAAATGCTCCTCACATTGATTGAGGACTAGAAGACCCAATCTAAATCCATGCCATTTCAGCGGTCCAGTAGTATGTAGATATCCACACTAAACAGTTTTGGATAAAACCTTTCTTTTGGTTTGTGCTGTGGACATTTCAGATGCTCTCTGTGATGTCAATGACACCCACATGACCAGAGGTGTGACTGAAATGCTAACTGACTTCTTCAAACAAGGTAGTTTGATTTATGTTTGGCCCATCAGGCTCCAATGCCATTTGTTATATTGCTAAACAATTCTGGGATATTTTTGTTGGTTTGGTAAGCCTGTGTTCTGTCTATGAAGACATTTTGCCTGTGGGAGCTTCGGAGATGGCTGAGCTGTTGTGATGTGGCAGTGTGAATGTTTGGTGTTTGTGTTTTTTTAATGCAACAGATGGTCTGGTTGTAGACTAAACAACCGATTAGCATGTTCATAGGGTCACCCTTGTCATAAGCTGAAATCTATTACAATGTGACAAAGAAAACAAGATAAAATCATAATTGAAGCGATTTTTAATGCTAGCTTTAAACAAACTTAAAAAACAGCAGTCTTATTAATCCATATTTTTTATCCTTTTTTTTCTACTTGGTTTGTACTTACGATGAATTGGTAGTTGTGTCAATGCTTATTGTCTAACATGGCCATACCACCTTATTGTCAGTCTCCCAGTTGTATGTTAATGTCCGCAGTCACACAAGCACACACCATATCAGAGACATCTCTGGAGGTGTAATGTTTAATAAACATTCAAATGACAAACTAATATGGAATCATCTTTTTTCCTCCTTCAGCACTTGGATGCAAGAAAACAAATGAAATGATAGAAAATCATCTGCTGTTTATGGCTACTTTGGGTTCACAGGGGAACTGGCTCCCGTCTCCCATGGTAAATGAGGGACAGGATACACTCGTCTCTCCGCTGTCAAAGACAAATCAAACTAATTTCCGTAGGAGTTTCCATTTTGTGTGTATAGTGTGTATAGTTTCAGGTCAGAGCCATCCAAAGCTTTGGATAAAGGAAACGGGTTAGCATCAGTTTTACATTGCTATTGATGCTAGACATAATTAATAACCTTCAACAACATTTCATCCTCCAGATTTTCTTTTACATATTGCTGATGTGGTCCACCATTGTGTCTGTGGACTTCCATCCCTCAACCAGTAAAAAGCTGGAGGGTTGGAGCCTCTTCAGTGCCGTGTTCCATGTCTCAGGGTCTCTGTCTCCTGGGTTCTTCCTCAGGTCAAGGGTCAGTCTGTGTGGAGGGGGATGAATCATCAGTCTGTTAGCAAACTCCAGCAGATCAGCAGGCTGAATGAAATTGGACCTGTTTAAGAAAAAGAGACACCATTCTGTAACACAGTCAAAAAGGCAGAAATACAGAACCAGTCGAAGGTTAATCAATGGATAAATGTAAGAATTTATTGACTATAAACACTTGAAATCTTAAATATAATATTCATGAAGAACACTTTTTAGAGCATAGCAGTAGGTGTATCGAGACTTAAGGGTGCATGGAACCAATGCACCTTGGTTTGGGTTTTAGCTAGTTTAATATTTTAGAAATCTTTTCAAAGTTGGACTGATTTAAATTTAAAATGTACATGAATTTTTGAAAAATAAGTTGAGTAATCTTGCTTAAGTGAAATGTGTCTGGAGTATATGCTCTATATGTTAGCAGGTCATTTAGACCTCAACAAAGTATCCTTTATGATAGCTTTTAGTCGCTTATGTCCTGCCACAGGAACAGCAGAGCTCTCTTCTCATTATGCTAGAAACATACTATTAACACACAAGTGAAACAGAATGTTGTAAAGCAGGGGTCTCCAAAGTCGGTCCTTGAGGGCTGGCATCCTGCATGTTTTAGTTCTAACAAGCCAATGATGGCTTGTTAGAAGGCCTAAGAAGAACAATGACATGCTGAAAAGGTTGTTGGTACTATCAGGGAGAGAACGAAAACATGCAGGATGCCGGCCCTCGAGGACCAACTTTGGGGACCCCTGTTGTAAAGCGTTTAAGTGACAAAAAGAGAGTAAAATCCACCGACTTTAAAAGAAGAAAATAAGCAGTTCCGTTTGAGGACAGACCGTTCTCACCTGATGTCTAGTTGCTTCAGTGAGCTCTGTGACTGGCCTGAGAACAGTTCTGCCAGCACACACACATTCTTAGCTGTTGGAAACAAGAAGGAAAAATGGATCATTCAGTAGCAAGTTCAATAGCAACAATTAGCCGAATTAATAAATACTGCTACTATTTAAGGGTTTCCCCTGTGTATTATAGGCTAGTAATGCCATGCATTACTAGCTCAGCCGCCAGGCTAAGCCTTTCTTGTTTATGTTTTTAGGAAAATAATAATAATAAAAAAAATTTTAAAAAAAAACGCAATTTTTTTGTTTAAGTCAAATTGCAAGTGTCTCTATTGCTCTGAACGTTTCACTGGTGGAGCAGATTTAGTCCTAAAAGATATGTTTATAGAAAATAGGTTTATAATTGATGCATTGATAGCCGGACCGATCACACCGCTGGCGACTCTTCTTGTTGCTTCGCGCGCTGCAGTAGCTGGATGTCTTAAGTTTACTCAGCACGGATTACGCGCGCCTCCTTTCACTCAAACTCGACACAGGCTGACCTGTATGGATATTTATATCAACTCCCTGTGAGGAATTATGTTTCTTTCCAGAGTTTTTGATCAAGGTAGGAGTTTAAACGCCACTCTGGTTAGCTCTGGGTGCGCAGCTCTACGTGAACCGCAAGAATAACTTGTAGAGAATGATTTATATTTGTGGACAAAGAATTTTTTGCGGATTTTCCATCTCAACATGCTGTCTAGCGCCCGGCTCTGTCTGCGCTGGTAAAGTTTTTGTCTATGGTCCCGGTTGGTCGGAGTGTTAGTGGTTAACAACCAGCACTAACCTCATCATGCTGGTTCAGCCCGGTGAAGAGCTTTTGCGCTCACCTCGCAGTCAGGCATCACGCTGGTTTTATATTATTTATTAAAACCAGCATGATGGTTTTAATAAACTAGTACCAATAATACTAATAATTATAATACTATAATTATTA
>CAEFZY010035951.1:0-30389 GCA_903066815.1 Brachyrhaphis roseni
GCCAAGGAGAAAAGATAAGTCTTTAGCAGCGACTTAAAAGCAGCAGGTGAGGAAGCCTGTCTTATGTCCAAAGGAAGGTCATTCCATAGCTTGGGAGCTGCCACAGAAAAAGCACGGTCCCCTCTGAGCTTGCACTTAGTCTTTGGCACCCGCAAGAGCGACTGATCAGCTGATCTGAGGGAACGAGAGGGTGTGTAAGGATGAAGCAGCTCAGACAAGTAGGAAGGGGCAAGACCATTTAGAGCTTTGAAAACAAATAGAAGAAATTTAAAATGAATCCTAAAATGTACTGGCAACCAGTGTAAGGAAGCTAGGATAGGGGAAATGTGTTCAAATTTTCGGGTGCCTGTTAAAAGACATGCAGCAGCATTTTGTACCCTCTGGAGCTGCGAAATATGTAGATCACTGACTCCAAAATAAAGTGAGTTGCAGTAATCCAGCCGCGTAGTTACAAAAGCATGGATCACTGTTTCGAGATGCTGCCTAGAAAGAAAAGGCTTCACTTTGGCTAGCTGCCTTAAGTGGAAAAAACTGGATTTTACAACAGTTCTAATATGTGAATCCAGCTTAAGACTAGCATCCATCTTGACCCCTAAATTTGTAGCAACCGGCTTAACGTATTGGGCAAGAGAGCAGAGATTGGGTAGGGGAACCGCAGTGGATCTACCAAAAATCACTACCTCTGTCTTATCGTCATTAAGTTTCAAGAAATTGAGGGCCACCCAGGCCTTCTTTGAGTCTGAGTATGTTATTTTGTCAAGACGTACTGGAAACGCGCAAATATGGAGGCTCCTGCAGGAACCATTGTATGTAAGAAAAAAAAAATGTTTAATTGGGTTTAATTTTTTTTACGCATTAAAATGTATGTAATTAAGTAATTGATTTTAACACTTTGCATGTCAGTCCAATAATAGCACAACATATTGTGTGCGTATTAAATATGAAAATACTAAAAAAAAACAACATATTTTTAGTCTGTTCTCTGAACATGCTTTTGTCCCATGTTAACTACATCCCTTAGTTAACTTTTTTTTCTTCAGTATTCAGAACTCATTTATTTTCCCCAGGTGAACTGTTATCATAAAAAACACAATTTTTTTTATAGGAAACAAGCAAACAACCAAACAAACTTTTCAATACCTGTATGTACAAACTCATGCAAGACTTAAACAAATATAACATGCACATTTTGTACATTTTCAGTCATTCTAAAAAGAAAGTTGCCTAGAAATATGCTCAGCTGTGTATTTCTTTGAGTCTGAGTATGCTATTTTGACAACACCTGGATTTCCCCACTAAGGGACCATAGAGGTTGATTCTTTTATGTCCTATTTTGAGGCTGTAAGAGTTTCGTACAAAGAATGCCTTCATCTTAGAATCAGAATAATAATTAAAAAGGGCAAAAGGACCATTATGTACATGTATGTGTGTGTACAGCAAATTTTATATAAAGAAAGAAGAAAGGCAGGCTATTTTGATCTACAGCGAAGTAGTTGATGGCTTGTGGGTAGAAACCGCCTCACTGGCTGCTAATTTTTGTAAATGGCTCTCTGTAGCGCCTACCTGAAGGTAGAAGTCTAAACAGATAAGTCACTTAAAACCATTGAACTTTACTTCTCCACAAAAACCAAAAAGATAATGGGTAAATGCCTAACTTGAAAAACAGTCAACACCTTGTGAAATCCACTTAAATGTTTATCTCTAGCACAAAAAAAGCTGAAGGCTCAGCCAGTTGTATGATGAGAAATCTAAATCCAGAGTTGTAAATATCAACACAGTACTGGGAGGTTCAGTTACACAACATTTCCAAAGGTCAGATATTTTACTATGTAGAAAAGTGAAAGAAAAACATAAACACTGAGATTGTTATAACTGATGTCAAATCTTTTTTCAGAGGAGTTTAAGGGAAAAATGAAGAATCATCAGATATCTGGTGTTTTGCATTGGAAAATCTGATTGAAGACACTTGGTTACATAGCATTGATTGTCCTGATTATTTGGTCTTTAGTTCAGTCCACATTTTTCTTGTTCAACAGTTTGTTTCATTCTTATATTCATGCAAAAACATTGGGTTGATTGGGAATGTGTTAAGTGTGCCATAATGAAATTAAACACCTGAAACTGGACAATTGGAACTACAAATTCTAGTTTTATTGCATTACATGTAAAATTTTAGCTAAATATTAGATTAGTATTGAATAGAAATAACCTTTATTATCCTACAGTGGAGAAATTCAGGTGTCAAAACATAGGTCCACACTAAAGATCAAACAGTTTTCAAAATATAAAAATGAATAATAATAATACACTATAACAGGGGTGATGAAGTCCAGTCCTCGAGAGCTACCTGTAACTTTGAGATGCATCCTAACTCCAACAGACCAGGATCAGCTCTGGACAGACCTGCTAACGAGCCATTCATTTGATTCAGGTGTGTTGGAGCAGGGACGCATCTGAAAGCTGCAGGATGGTAGCTCTTGAGGACTGGACTTGAGCACCCCTGCTATAAGATATACTACATTGACTTTTTGTATTTTTTGTATATTATAAATGTTGTGCTGTTACCCGCTACTGGAAGTGCCTTGGAATCCCCGCAGGAGTAGTTGCTAGGAGAGTGTTGCTAGGGAGAAGGATGTCTGGGTTTCCCACCTTGACTTGTCTCCACAACCTGACCTCACATGAATGGATAAGCATGAATGTTTTGACAGAGGGACGGATTTTTGCAAGTGCCACAGCAAAAATCCACAGCAGATGATTTTTTTCTGGACCATTTCAGTCTCAGTTTTGTTTCTTCCATCCAGAACACAACTGACTGAAAACAAAGTGGTGCTTTATGGATTACGATTGTTTCCCTTTTCTACTTTTATGCAGTTAAAAAAAGAAAAGTTCTGATACTTATGAGATTTATAGTTATTTTTTACAGCCAGTTTCTGTTTAGCCAGTTTCTAAATGAAATTAAGAAGGTTTACTTCTTAATTTCATTTTCTATCTTTGTAAAAATGTAAAGAGTTAACTTAATAAATTTAAATTACATTGGAAATCAAAAAAATAAAAAATAAAAAACAGAAGCGAACGACTCATTTATCGCAAAAAATAGAAAATGAAATAGTTGACATTTCACTATTGAGCTTTGGGGCAATTAAATACGTGGCTGAGTTACTACTTTCTTAAATATGTCAGCTATATTGTATTACTACATAATTTCACAACTTAAACCAATTGTGGGAATTCCAGTGGGGAAAAAAACCTGTCTGCTGCAGTAAATTTCCTTCGATTCGATACGGCAGAGTTGCCGTGGCCTTTTCTCCAGGGTTCAAGAATTAGGTTTCTGGCCTGCTTTGCCTTATCTCTCCCCTGACAGCTAATCACTAGATTAGGTGGGATGTGACCACCCCCACTTACCTAATTGCTATGTGAGGGGTGTGTTTTAGAAAGATTCCTGACAGCCAGCACCCTAAGAAGTGCACTCTTACTTCAGATGAAATCTGCCTCGGCTTCACATTGCTTAACTTGGATTTCCAAAAGGCTTCTGTTTGCTTACCAGCCGTCTATCTAGGCCTAACTTTTGTTTCTATTTTGTCTGACTTATGACAAGTTTTGGAACATTTAGACTTTTTTACTGTTTTAATAATCCTCTTTCCGTAGACCATTTAATTATGCAATTTGACATTTGGAAAATAAATTTACTTACTGGAAACACAACAGTTTAGAAAAAACTTAACTGTTAATAAAAAGTTTTGGTACTAGGATGAGATGGTTTCCTTGGCTGTATCAAAATGTATTTATTTCTCAAAGTTGCGATGGAAACACTTTTTTCGCATCAAGATGAAGACGACAGGAAGTGGCTGGTGGATGATGGAATGTTTTTTTTTTTGTAAATGACTGATCGCCTGAACAAACTTATTCATGTCTAAAAAGCATGAAAGCAGAGATCCATCCTGCTACTGGTCCATGCTACTGGTGTTGTAATGGTGTCCAGAATATTTTCTAGGCTCACTTTGGGCCAAGTGAGGAACATTTAAGTTCCACTCACTCCATTAATGTTGTTGCTGGTGTCAAATCTTTTATGATCGCACTGTAGCGGTCTACTGATGTCTGCTTAATCCATTACAGTACTTTGTGTTGGGATGTGATGGAACAAGACACTCAGAGATTCAAAGTCGTTGAACTGAGGCACAAATAACTGAGGCAGTTCTAGAGACAAAAGGTTCAACACAGTCTGCCCAATAAAGAGGGCAGACTGCTGCTGTCAAGCTTGGCCATCAACAATGGAATGACATTAAGACGTTCTGCCTGGGGCCGCGTGATGACACAGTTGCTGCCACTGTTGCCTTGGAGCAAGAAGGTTCTGAGTTACCAGATTCTGGCCTGGGGTTTTTCTGAGTGCTGTTTGCATGGACTCTCTCTGCTTGCATGGATTCTCCCACGTACCTCATACTGCCGCTCCTCCTACAGTCCAAAATGCATAGTAGGTTATATGGTTCTTCTAAATTGCCCTTCAGTGTATGTGTGTGTGTGTGTGTGTTCATAGCTGTTCTTCCTGTAATAGGTTGGCACCCTGTAAAGGGTGTATCCCACCTCTCACCCAATGATTGCTGGCTAGACTTCTCTTGTTATTTGTATTTCATTCTAGAAAGCTGCACCTGCACTGATACATGAGTTGGTTGCCAGTATACCTGTTTAGTAAATCTCTTTTTGTGAAGTAGCATTTAAGCTTTAGCTAAATTTATTATGCATGGAAGTTGTAGAGTTAATCTAAAGGCAAATCTGATGGGAGGCCCTGCTGTCTTACCTTGAGGCCCTGGGTTTTATTGCACCACTGCTCAATACCTCTCTGCCTTGATTAGAATATAAATAAAATTCACATGTATTTTCTGTCTATGATTTGCATCCTACAAACAAATACTTCCCTGTACAATTATTGGCAACTCCTATTTTATTTTATTGTAGGTGGACAAAGAGAAAACCTTTGCACTCTGAGGAAAAGATGAATTGACCCTGTAACATGATAAAATTGTAAAAATACATAATAGTTCCATTAGGACTGGTTAAGAACTTCATTAATTAACTGCCGCCCAAAAATCCCCCACCTTCATACACGTCAATGGGTCCATCATCAACACCTGTATCCTCAAGACAGTTTGGGGTTTTGAGATGCTATGATCTGTCTTCAAATTTCTTATCTTCTCATAGTTGACATTTGGACTTGGCTAAACTTTGCTCAGACTGGTATATGGCTACAGAAAGCATCTAACTACAGGTTTCTCAGCTAAGAGGGCAAGACTGTTTATTCAGGCCCAGGTTGTCCAAATGTTTTCATGTTTTCTTATCTTTTGGTAAATTGGTGAAACAAGGTTGGTTGTTCTAATAATTGCATCTAAGCCACATTCTTTTGTCAGAGATAAAAACAAAATAGATTTGACACAAATATGTGAAGTTTTTTTTTTTAATTACAGAATGCAGAATGCTATTGAGTTGGGGAACTACATTAGAACTTTTTGTGATTTATGGTCCATTCAGAATGAGTCATATTTCCATGCTGCATACAGTGTTGCTGAGTTTAAGGGGACAGAGAATTGACCTGTCGCTTAGCTGCCATGTAGCTTAGCAGGTCTGCTCCTTCCTTTTTCTGTCACTTCCCATAAAATGCGCAATCAGTCAGGTTCTCTAGACTTTAACTGAAATTAATCTGAGTCTTCCTTCAGCCTCTACTGCCCCAAACTCTTGATGCACCATGCTTTTACATTTTGTGGTTTTGTTTTAGAGGGTAGGAAATTGACAGACTACACCTTCCATTTGTTTTTACTTATCTTCCCCTTTGTTCAATTAAAATGTGAACATGCAAGTCACGAACTGATTAGCCTGTACTAATCAGATTTACAAAACCAATTTAATCTGCAGCTTCCCGCATGGTTACTAATGTGACAAAGAAAAGATTGTTTTCTTGTGAAAGCACCGGCCAAAAAGATCCACTGCCTGCCCCCCTTATCTTTCTTATTGCTCCTCTCTTAATTGCTCATTAGGACAGTAAAATTTGGTTTTAATCACCTTCTAATTTAGACGATCTAAAGTTCATTAGAGCTAATGTCCAAACTTCAAACAGCCACAAAGTGGCTGATGGTGTCTAGACACAAATGATATTACTTGGCCAGGATGAATGCACATCACATTAAAGTTTTTAATGAATGTGTTTTTGTTTGTTTAAGCTCTTCACTTAGATGTTTTTAAATCATGCATAAACTTTAGAAAAAAAGGTAAGCATATTTTTTTTTCATTATATTTTGCTAGAACAATGTTTCCTGGCAGTGGTGGGTACTGCGAATTGAAAAGTTAGTACCCGCTAACCCTAAAGCGCTACAGTGACATGGTATTTAGCGGAAGTTAATGCTAAAGCGCTAATTTCAACCCAAATTAAATCTGCCCTTGGAACAGTACAAACCTCAAGCACCAATGCAGTTCTGAGATGATAATTTACGTCTTATAATCCATTAGATCTTAATATCTGGTTCTCTACTCTCTGTGTATGATTTTTTTTCCCCCTGTATGTAGGAAAGAAAGTGAGATTTTGAATTTTCTACTGAAAGCCTACAAAACTAAAAAGTAGATTAGCGCTTTAGAATGTATCTGAAAAAAATAATAATTTAAGGAGCGCTAAGTGTGCTAACCATTTCACAAGTTAGCAAACGCACTAAACAAAAAAAATTAGCTCCATTGTTACCAGTGTTAGTGAAAGTGTGCCCACCACTGCTTCTCTGTTCTAAATCTTAGAACCTTTGAAACTTGTTTTATTTCTTTTTCAATCAGGGATCTCAACTTGAATCACAGAAGATCACATTAGAGCCTTAGCAGGACTTGGTAAAAGTCGATACCATTTGATTCAGCTGTACCAGAGGTACCAGAAGCTCAAACAAGAATCTAAAGCAGAATGAGCTGTTTAACATTGACAGATTTTTTTTTCATGATAACCTCAGTACTGACCCATACTTCTCAATCCACAAATGCAATTTCCATAGAGATGTGGTTAAGGGGAAATAAACAGACTTTCAGACATAAAAGATTCATTAGTGCTTAACATCATTATTTAAGACAAAGCAAAGCAAAAAAAAAAATAAAATGAGGAGGTACAAATGTTCTTCCTCTTTCATTTAGTTTATATCCTGACCATGTTTCATTTTGTCCAAACGGTTCCCACTTATTTTTGAAGTTATTCAAATTATTAGGTAGCAGCATATCTGTGAAGAAGTCATATTAATTCTGCTCCGTTCTGCTGGTTCGTCAGAAGTTTAATAATTTAGGATCCAGTATGTTCTCATATTTACCACAAATGTCTTCGGTAGGAGGTAAGAAAACTAATTTCCTTAAAGGGTTCTGGTTTGGCTTTTAATAAAGAATTGTTTACTCACCTCCAGCAACAACGAATGTAATGAAATTGGAATTGAGAGGCAATGTTTTGATATCTGCCAGGTGCTGCAGGTGCCAACATACAGAAACCAAATGGGCTTTTTTGCTACAGCTGGTACTGTTTTCATTTTAATCCCCTTTTTCACCTCTCTCTTCTTTCTGCTTCTCTTCCAGTGGTTGTGTTATATGTGCAAGGTGTGGGAACCAAAGAGTGGAGGGAGGTAAGTTGAGAAACCTAAAATGAATATCTAATATCAGAGAATGCTTTCTGTGTATAAATTATGTAAGGGAGATGGATTACTAAGAGTCCAGAAGTTGCATCTTAAACTGAAAGCTTTCCAATTTTGGGCGAAACAAGCGATAAACTCCTGAAACACCTCGCCTATTCTGGTGAGGTAAAAGCAAAGGTTGACAAATCCCAAATTAAAAGGACCTACTGATTTTATTGTGCTACATCAAATTAACTGCTGTTGTGACTGAAGGGAAAAAGAAATATATAGCTGTATTGAACTCACAAATAAAACCTTCCCTTTGACTCATAGCCATTTGAAGCCAGACACTGTTTTTGAATCAGGATCATGTTCAATCAATTTATGTCGACTTCTGTGAGTTTCTTCATTTCCGTCTCTTATGTGTCACACATTTTTATGTTTAGGCTGAGTTTGATTTTTCTTAGCAGTCTGAAATCCAAAGTCGACTACATTGTGTTATTGAAGGCATTGAGGGTTTTTTTTTGTTTTTTTACTGCTGATCCACTCCCCTCAAGGAACCCCATGACTTTCTATTCCACTTCGAAGGTCCTAATCAGAAACCCGGTACAAACTGTGCCGCAATTAGTGGAGTAAACAACTTGTCACCAGCTGTACACACTATGAAACTCTACCTTGGCAAATGCTGTACAATTAGAGGTCCAAACTTGTGGAGACAAAGGCTGCATCCAATGGAGCATGGAACTCTGTTCAAATAAATAAGTACAGTAGATAGATAAATAAAGAAGTTGCTTTTTCTGAGAGCAACATTTTTTGTTTTATGAATTTAAACACGTATCAGTCATACTGGAAAAAAACCTTGAGCCATTCTTGTGTGCTTAATCACAAGTATGCCTAATTTTCTGCATTATTGCAAAAATTACAAAATCTAATCAAATCTCCAACTTTAATGTATTCTTTTAATATTCTGGAAATTTTCATATCTTCCGTAAAGATGAAACCAGTTAGAGTGAAAACAGGTGACCTTTGAAATCTTGAACAATCAGAAAGTATCATTGTCTCAACAGGTAATTGTATGAAATTTGTCCATTGAAAACATGACTCTAAAGCAGTGTACCAGATTTTGGAAACGTAAAAATTTATGTAAAGGATTTTAGCTTCAGGTAATTCCCTAAAATTACATTTTCATGCTCAGATGCTCAAATGCTCAGAGTCACCCCTTTTGAACAAGTTAATTGATCTGCGAAGGTTAATATTTTTACCTTTAAAGAACCATGAACATTTGATACGGAAGAACTTATCTTATACTTACTAATACTGTCCCGTCGTCAATACAACTGGACAGTGTTGGAATTTGAGGTAAATCAAAGGTGAAATAGGTAAAACACTAGGCAGTGGCAGAGATGAGAAGCAAATATCTCTCATTAAAGGGGTTTTAAAGCAATGTGAAACTTCTACACTCACAAACAGCATTCTGAGGTTTGTTTCTACTACTCATGTTTATTTGCACTGAATATTTCTTGTGTTGTGGTGACGTAAAAAACAACAATTCAAATGAACCATCTAATCCACTTTGGTGATTTTTGAAACAGAAAGAGCTTGGCCATGGACAGATGCTTGGCATTCTAGATCAAATCATTCTTTAACATTGACTCCTAGATAAACATCCAAGACAAATGTGTATCCAAAATCAGTGTAAATCTTTTTATTTTTCATATTAATTCATTACTAAATTGAATAAAAATCATGACTGAATACAGAGCTTCCCCCAGTGTATCATGAGCCTGGCGGGCCACTGAGCGTTACTTGTCCGCCCACCAGACTAAACCTCGTTTGCTTAATTTGAATAGAGTTTTTTATACATCAGTATCAGTGATAGTAAAAGCCGATTAAGTCAGATTTATGGTTGAAGCATCGAGCTGGGCATGAGGTTGGTTCTGTCCCCCACAGGCCCGTTGGCCTCACACCCTGTTATGAATTTTTGCAACTTTTAACATTTTTTGACACAAAAACCTGGACTGCACCAGTACCCTCCAGTACTCAGATGAACAGTTTCGTAATGTTGAAGACTACAGGCAAATCTGACTGTGGGATGTAAAACTCTTAGCAAAAAAGCCACTGTATCATTCTCTATAAAATATATATTTTTTAATCATTTTTTTAGGTACTTTCACTTAGGTTCCTTATTTGCTGTAGTGGATGTGACCAGAATTGATTAATGCCGATGTTCAAACTAGCATATTTCAACATATAAATTAAATATGTCATTTTGTCTGCTTTTTCAAATAGTAATTTAAGTTTTGGAAAAGCACAAATGACAATCACAGAATCTATCTTATGAAATTAGATTCTAAAGATAATGGTAAACATATGTATTTCTACAACTTAATTTCAACTAGCTACTTATCACTTTGATGGTATCCTTTTCTACTAGTCTGTACGTTGTTTGACGTTGGTTCTCAGTATAACAATCTGACATCTGACACAGACAACAATAACCATCAATCATTGCTGTACAATAAAGGGAGTCAAACCTGAAGTAGACAATTCATGGGTGAAAAATGAAAAAAAAAAAAAAAAAAAAGAATTTTGTATCGGTTGTCACAGCTCACAAACTTGGGTCTTATATTTGTCACAATTATTTCTTCACCTTCCCTTCAGCAACGCTGCGGTTTGTTTACAGTGTAATGTTCCAGAAAGCCTCGCCATTTTTTATTGTTGCAGCTGCAGGTACATCAGAACTCATGACACACTGCATCGGTGTTTGGTGCTCTGCGAATTTGGCTTGTTTACCCCAGTCATCACGCAATTTGATCTCTGCATAATTATTCGGAGCCTGGGTTTTATTGGTGATCTACAATTACCGCCTTTCGATACTAAACTAATGTCAGATTTCCATACACATCTTGCCACTGCTTTCACCTAGGGTTTTATCGCTCCAGGCATTTTTGTGGATACAGTCAACGACTTGACATGTTTCAGCTCGGGACCGTTCTGGTCTCCAACCACACAGTTTGTTTGCTGCAGGGGGTTCTGCTGGAGCAAAGCCTTCCCCCTCACAGTGCTCTGTGGCAGGTGCTTTATGATGCTGTTTCTTTCCAGGTTCCTCTCTGGCACTCAGCAGTTCTTTATGTGCTTACAGCCCCTCTGACCCCCCACTCACTCTCCTCTCTCAAACTTTTCCTTGTCAAGTTTTGTGCAAAGAAGGATTGGAGAAATTCTGAGAGTAGGGGTTGATGGTAGTCAACCTGAGTCAAACTTGAAGCAAGATGTTTGCTATGACTCTGTAAGTAAGATGTTGAATTTAACAGCATCTTTACAAAAGCCCCATTGACCACTGCATCTTCACACAGTGGCTGCATTTACATTACAAATGTGTATAAATCTTTGTCAGTATTCCGCTACTGTAAAAGAAACCCCACAATTTTGCAATTGTAGTGTTTCCATTATATTAGAAATGCACTTAAAATCATACATGAATAATTCACGCAATATGTCATTAAAAAACATGCCTCACCACCAGACTGCATCTACTTCCTGATGTCTTTTTCTCCATGGTTTTTCACCAGTAGTAACATCCTTTTATTGACCAAGTGACTCGCGTGATGCCTTAGAATTGTTTCCATCGCAGTTTTGTGAAACAAACAAATTTTGATACAGATGAAAAAAAAAAGCCTCATCCTAACGGCAAAACCTTTTATGGATAAATGAGTTTTTTGAAATTGCTGTGTTTCTATTGAGCGGATTTAGTTTTGAAATTGCCCAAATATATGGCCAGTGGAAACATAGCTACTGATAAGTTAATAATTCACAAGGAAAGCTGATGGCTTCACATGTTTCAAATGTTTGTTTTTTTTCCATTGGCTATAGCATTACCTTAAAAATAATGCTGTTTCAGAGATTTGAAGATTTATTTAGGGAAGCGTATTGGGCAACAAAGCTGATCTGCAGGAATCCACCACAATACGGCTTTAAAAATATATTTAATGGCTCTTATCCACAACAATTTGCAAAACAGAATTAGAACCACTGGGAAAAAAAAAAACAAAACAAAAGTATTCTGGCTTTATTCCCAGAAGTCTCAGTTCTCGGTAGAGGGATGCAGTGAGAGTCTTAAAGTTTGGAGTCAAATCACAAACAGCTGTGTTGAGGACTAATTACTTGCTGCTTTTACTTGCTGATGTTCTGTCCTTGCATAACAGAATGCTTTCATTTCAGCTGCTATGTTTTTGTTATTGGCTGGCTCCATAGCAACGTCTTTTAACCTGTAACCTTTTCCTCAGCGTTCAGACTTCGATCAGGATTTTATTTACAAAGGACATTTGACCTTGACTTCCCACAATCAAATGGTTATAAGAAGATGGTAAAGAAAACATCTGAAATCCTTAGAAAAGTCTTTTACCTCATAGAAGCAATCTCAAAGGCATTGTTTAGAGGAGATCGATGTCGGGGAAGTTGTCGGTATTTTTTAATGCTGATTGGGGAAAAGCTCCACATTTACAGTTTACAGTAGATGAGAAAGTCAAAACACCTTGAATCTGCTGTAATTGTCATGCCAGGACACTATATGGCGCTGTGATTTTAGCATGTTGTCAAAACACAGCATGTTGTGATTTGTTCCCATAGGGTTAAATTTTAGGACCTATGGAACTTGTGCGATGAAGCAACAATTGCTTGCCGGTGTCAAACTAAGAGATCAGGAAAATTCACACATAAAATTTCGAGCTCGTACACGTAGATGTAGCTAGCAATGCGGCACGAGACGATTGAAAGAGGTTCAACTTTTGTTGATGCTGTCTTATTCTGTTTGTTTTACCCTAAGTGGCAGACAACTTTCACTTTTTGCTGTCGTTTGTTGCTTCCCGATTGCAAACTGGACGTCTTTCTTTAGAAAACCAATTTAAGTTGTGGATCTGAAATGATTTAAACTTCCCTTCTCTACAAAATAAAACAAGCAAAAAGTGACTTCTTAAATAATCAGGGTTGCTGTATTTTTAGTTTATTGTTTATAAATAAAAAAAGTCTTAGAAATATTTTGGACCTGAGAGTACTTTTGACTTGACAGTTTTGGCACACATAACAAAACGTGTGGACAGCACTGCCATAAGACTTCCTACTGAAACAAAATGGTGTCTGAATTAACATGATCTAACTGTAGATCCTAAACTTTAATTTTTTGTTCACCTTTTTTTTTTTTACTTTGTTTTGAGAAATTTCACCAGGTATATTTCTGGTTAGGCTGGATGCTAGCAGCATAGTATATCAAAGCTAATAGTCAATTACAATAAATTTCCACACACCCAATGGCACTAATAAAGTACATTAGTGTGTTATATTAGATTAGTTTAATTTATTTAAGTGATATTTGTGTGAATCATAATTACTTTTCTCTTGTAATATAGGTGAGGGCAATCTGCTCTATCAGCAAACGGCGTTTAGCAATGTGTGTAAGCAAATGTTTTGGGAAAAGATGAAATGACTTGCCCATGCTCCAGGGCCATACATCAGCAAGTATGTTCCTATCTAATCACACCCACTAACTCTTGAAAGCTCTCTACAAGGACGACTCTGAACGCGCTCTACCACTGAGCGTCATGGAGGTCTTGCTGCTGTCGACACATGCTTTGATTTTAAGCTTTTATGTTTATGTAAAAGTTCCTTTATCTTAAGCTCAAAGTTTTCCATTCAGTAAATGTGACAGGCTTCTGTGAGAGCCTGAGTTTAATGTTAATAGAGACCATGGAATAATTTCATAGAATCATTTCATAGCTGTCTCTTCTGCACACATCAACATGACACCCTCAACAAGAAAATCCTTAAATAATATTTTATTTGTAATAAATCTTGTCATATATATAATATAATATAATAAGGTTTATAAAACTGTAGAAAAGATTTATATTTGGTGTTCAGTTTTGGGATAAGCAATAAATCAATTATCTGTTTTCTCTCTTTCTACCAAAAACTGAATGATAAAAGTTGACAGTGTGGTGCTTTGGCCTCAACTGGCCCTTTTTTGGAGGACAATTTTGCTCAGTTATTAGGTCAAGGGTTGATTAACTTTTCATACAGGGTCAGACTGGTTTGAGTAGGTATTTTCTCCTAATGAGTGAAATTCTCAAACAACCATGTTAAATGGTTTAGAAGACTAAGTTCTGTGATGTTGGCAAAAGAGGGTAATAAAAAGTATTATCAACAATGCCAATAATTGCTTCATTCATAATCTCTTTTAAAAAAAAGAGACTTAATAAAAGTTTTAGGAACAATGAATTTTTTGCTGTTAAATCTTTGCCAATTTGCCAAATGTGCCACTAATAATGTGTGGCACAGCACTATTGAGTGAGTGAATTAAAAAAATACTAAACGTTGAGTCCATATTGGAAAAAAATCTTAAATTTTTCATATTGAACATGTTCCAAACTTTTTGCTGGTTTTGTTGTATTCAACATATTATTGCATTTTCCTTCTCCTAAGCAAGGTAAGGACTGTACATATACACATATAGCTGTATGAAAAAAGCTTAAATATTTCAAATCACCAAACAAACATTACCATTGGATAAAACATTGGATAAAAATAGCCTGTGTACATACAAGAAGCAATTTTCAAATTATTATTTCATTCATTAAGGAAAAAAAGCTATCCAACCAACCTAATCCTGTGGGTGAAAGTAATTGCCTCCCATGTTCAATCATGCATTAAATGTGATTAAACTACATTTTTAGAAAGCTGGACTCAATTTCACAAGGCAAACCCAGGCATGATTTTTACCTCACTTGCAGATATGACAAAACATTTAAATAGAACCTCTCTGATGGCTGAAATATCCCAAAAAGCAACTCATCATCTAAAAGAACAAAAACAAAGAAAAACAGTAGAAATATAATGTTATTAGTTTGAAACGGGCTACAGGGCCATTTCTATGACTTTGCAAACTAAATGTGAGAGCCATAATCTACAACTGGAGAAGACAGTGATAAACATTTCCAGGAGAGCTCAATAAAAATTCAGCTAAGGTCAGTGCTCAAGATTTAACAATAAGGAAGAGAAATGGGACTAAATAGGCTTCCATGGGAGAGTTCCAAGGTTAAAATCACTGCTGACCAATATGGACATGATGGCTGTCTCACATTTATCAAAACATCTTGATGATCCCCAAGACTTTTAGGAAAGAATTCTGAATGACTCAAATATACCAAGAAGCAGCTTTGGAGTGGTGTAAGCAAAGTCTGGACTTAAATCCATTTGAGACATTGCAGTATGACCTTACACACCAAAACAAAAACTGAAGAGGCTTTTTCAAAGCACTGTACACAGTCTGCATTCTCATTAATGTACTGTTACGGTACATGCGTTAGGTTGGCAAGCGTACAAGTAAAAAAACTCTTGAATCTGTCCAGTATACACAGCCAATACTAGTAACAAATACATGCTTTTCAGACAGCATGTATTCCTTCAGACAACTAAAACATTTCCAGTGGTGACAAATCCATTCCCTAATTTGCAACAACAAGGCGCCGATTAATCAATCTCGTCTCTGAAATTATTAACCAAACTGGCCCCCCAAGGCCAAAAA
Source organism: Brachyrhaphis roseni (assembly GCA_903066815.1). NCBI lineage: Eukaryota > Metazoa > Chordata > Actinopteri > Cyprinodontiformes > Poeciliidae > Brachyrhaphis > Brachyrhaphis roseni. The sequence continues at coordinate 15,187 of CAEFZY010035951.1, forward strand.
TAGAAGCACCGCAAACAAACGTCATGGGACTTTCCTGCCGGGATCGATGCGGCGAGTACTTCTTAGGTCCGATGCACCTCCCTGCTCGGTTTTGGTAATGGATAGGCTGGGGACACAGTTGATAGCACGGATTATGTGCGCTGGCCTCTGAAGACACGAGTCGAGGTATTGAAGCTGCTGTGAGGCAGTGCCAAAATCAATAGCTCATTACACGGTGCTGTCGGGCCAGACCTGCGACGGCAAGGCCGCAACCCACCGGAGGATTAGCGGTGTGATTGTCAGGCTGATAGAAAGACGCTATGGCTCTGGAGGGAAGATGGGAGCAGGCCTTGCTGGGCACACAATGCGGGGGGGAAGATGATCATTCTGATGTACCTACCCTGATTTCTCTGGGGTCAGAGACTTTAGCACCAACTTCGCATTATGCAGCGTAGTTCCATATCTGTAAAATAGATTTTGTACCCACAGATTGTATTATAAAGGTTTTTTTTATCCAGTTCTTTAACTATTTTGTCCTGTGTCTGTATAATGTAAAATATCACCGATTGAATCAGTGCTGATAATAATTGAGCTCTTCTGTCTTTTGCAAGTTCGGCAGGACAGAAGTTATTGACAACACCCGAAATCCCGATTTTGTCAGAAAGTTTGTGCTGGATTTCTTCTTTGAAGAGAAGCAGAATCTAAGGTTTGACGTGTAAGTATTTACTTGTCACCTTTTAAAAAATAATTCTCACCTTGAAAACTAGATAAAGGTATAGTAATAATATTTATAAATAGTAATATTAATGCTATAGAGTGAACAAGCTAAGGTTCTGACTGAAATCTGTAAAGGGCACTAAAAATTAAGGTGATGGCTGGAAGACCTTCCAACTTTAAAGATTCTGAGCTCATAACCAAAGATAAGTGATCAAAATAACACTTCTTGTCAGTACTTACATGAAGTGGCTTTAATACTCATAAGGCCATTAAATATTTTTTTATTCACAGTTGCTCAGTTTGCAGAAAGTAGACTACAAAATGTCTTTTTCACGAATAAGATACATTTAGGTTAGATTTTTAATTTAAAAATGTTATGGTGGTAAAACTAAAGGAGCACGGCTTATTAATCTTATTAAATGAATGCTGTTTTAGAACTATAGTTGGAGAGACATGATGACATAACATGTCTGTTAACTCGCTAATCAAACCTTGGGTTGCTCTATAAGGAGCAGAGTAGCAAAAAATGCAATATTACGCACAATACAGTTTTTAAAACTTCTACAAAATTTTGTGGTTGCTTTATTTAATTCTGTGTTTAAGTCTTTGTGTCAAAATCAAAGTATACATTGAATGTTGCAGATAACATCGTATTATCTGTAATAATTAACATGTTAGGTTATTTAGCAGTGATAGGAATACGTCTTAAATACACTATGTGGCACTTTGTTCAATCGCCAAACTCAAAATAAAAGCAAACATATACACTTTTACTGTGGTACAAGAAAAACTTTTACACTATGTTATCACCTCATATTTAATAATACGTTGCACATGTACCTACAGCTAAACACAACAGCATGAAGCTTCGGGAAGCCTAATGGTGATAAAGGTCTGCTGTTGGAGAATATTCTGGTTTCTCAGTCAACTGTAGTCACAATGGAGAAAGAAAGGTGGACAGAGTGAATGCTCTCCACTGGACTGAATATAAACCTAGTTAAGAATAAACAATTAGCTGGCATTCAGACCAGACAAGAGCCATAACAAACGCTGAAGTAATCTATATAGCAGCAGCCATCTGACCTTGTCTTAATGTTGAAAACAGATTTTGTATGTTGAAAGCAATAGAGGTATGATACAAAGCTTTCTGTTTTCATTTGCACCCTAGCTAAGAAATTAGCCTATAGCATTTTTTTTGTGGACCCACAACCTGCAGTTGTCCAAGACTTATGCAAGGATTCTGCTTCAGAGTGTTGTCATAAACGTCACATTCTAAAAATCCTGTATTTGTGGCTATAGCTACTGGAGGCCATCACAGTTATTAGTAAAGTAGGTTTAGACTAACTGCTAACATATTCTGGATATGTTTAAGATATTTTCAGCAAAAACCAACCAAAGAAAATGTCACCTAAAAGCACCAAAATATTCAGAGACTGGAAAAAAATGAATAGTGGTAAGAAAACTACATTTAATCAGCATGGAGCTACAGATGAAGGTGGATTGGAACGAGTAATACGGCTGCATTCAGTTTGATGAATTTGTGTAAAACACCACTACCCTCTCTACTGACAGCAGTGTTGATCTGAAAACAAGAATACTGTAGTACTGGACATGTTCCCAAATGGTTTAACCATTTTTTTCATTTACCATGGAGAATTTTTTTTTTACCTAGTGAGAAATTTTCCTTGACGTGTGACTGAAAGAAATAAAAAGAAAAGTATAATTTTCTGCTTGAAACATCAAACATATCTTAGTAGAGACTAAGATATGTACCAAACATCAACCTTAAGTAGCAATATCTTGTTTTAGATGTTAAAATGTCACTTTCAATATACCATAATTCACACATTTTTAGTCTTCTGAGCGTCCTCAGTTTTCTTCAGTGTCCTCATATTTTGATTTGTGCTTTGCAGGTACAATGTGGACTCTAGAAGCTGTAACATATCCAAACACGTGAGTACAGCATGTGAAACTAGCCTAAAGCCAAAAGACATGGAAATGATCTCATTATTCAGAGAATCATGTTCTGTTAAAGTTTTGTTTGCAGTGAATAAGACAGGATAGGGATTAAATATGAATTTCATTTCAATTTATTATGTTACAAATATGCCCTTTGACCCTTTCTTTGCCTATTTACTTATTTGTCTTTCCTCCTTCCAAAATGACTCACTTCGAGGAGCAGAAGGTGAGTACATTTGCTTTCACATTTTTGACGTCATGACTCATTGCATTTCCATTTTCATTGTCATCATATAATTTTGTGACGTGTGAGTCATTTACTGTGGTTTATATTGAATTTTCACCCGTTCTTTCATTTGACCCGTCTAATCGCGGACAAACGCAGACACCCGGAACGCTTCTCCTGTTGTGTTGCACCACATTTTGTCTGTCTGCATTTTCTCAGTGGCTCAGGTAAAAGCAACTTTCCGAACCGCACTTCAAAGCGGCTTTTGTGGTTTCTAGACTTGTGTACTACAGCACATCGTGCGTATCGGGTCATTCACAGAGGCTGCACACACGTTTATTCTGCTGGGACTCACACCTAAGGTGGATCTCGTGCCCACGCAGCGCAAATATCAGCGCTCTGTTCTTGATGCTGTGCAGTGTGTTTTATTATGCCACATCCACTCTACTTGTTATGTTGCCGCATTCTTTTTTAGTTTTTCTAAGTGTGGCAAGGTTGTAAACATAAAAATCTCTTCCTTGCTGACCCTTTCTATCCTGTTTTGATGACATTTGCTAAAAATTCCAACAGGCAGCTGAACTATGCAGCTTTCTGTAACATCTTGACATTGTTGGGTTAATGCATGCATGCCTGCATATACGGTGAAATGAAACTGTAAAGTTAATGTTCAATTTAAAATTGCCCTTCACTAAAGATGAGATTGAACTTTAATGGCTTTAATATCTCTGTAACAATCCCCATCAATTTTACACTTGTTCATAATTGCTACTGAGCTTTTTATCTCTAGAATTATCCCCATGGTGTTAACGGGATGATTCTCCTCTTCCTTACTTTCTTAAAAATACCCAACAATGTGTCAACAATAGTCAGCATTTATTCATTATTGTAGATGTGGGGGGGGAAAGATGAGTACATTTCCACCAAAATACTCAGAAATATTTAAATTAATCTCAGAAAGGTTTTAGAAAGAACAAGAGAAATATGTCTAAGCATGAAAAGTTAAACATTTTTGCTAGAAAATCTTTTTAATTTAAAAATACTTTGAAAAGTCCAAAATTTCGACTTGAGACTCAAATTTCCACGTTCCACTCTGTATTGATCTATGATTTGAAGTCTCAGTAATTAAGTAAAGGAGGTTGTGGTTGCAATCTGACAGAATGTGAAAAAGTTTGAGATGTATGCCTGCTTTTGCAGATGTAGGTACCATCTTTCTGCTTATATACACAAGTAAGTTTTCTTTTTCATACTTTTTCCTTGTGCCAAGGACTTTTTGGGCCAGACGTTCTGTACACTTGGAGAAATAATCGGCTCAACAGGAGGACGGCTGGAAAGGACCCTGTCGTAAGTCCCATGGGGAAATCCTTGCTTTACCTTTTTTGTTTGGGTGTTTTGTTCATTTATTTATGTGAATATAGAATTGTTCAGTCACTCAAACTGTAATGAATCCCTCATTTGTCTTTTGTTCCACATCTATATTGGTTTCCAAAACACTTCACTAGAAGCTTCTATTTTTTTTTACGCTTGAACCAAATTAAATAGTCTCATTTGTTGTGATATTGGACTATTATGCAATACTTTTCTCTGGCCTTCTATGATGTGTTATTTTTTCTGATACACCAAAATATATTTTTTTAAAAAGAAAGAATTAATAAATGGTTAACCTTAATATTTTTTTTTCATTCTGGATATAACATATTGCACTTTCAACTCTTTAGATGGCATTTTGAATTGTCCAGAAACAAAAGCTGGAATACAGAGCAAAGTGAAGCCAGGAAGGTCAGAAAATGCATCTGAACTCATTTTGTCTTTTAATATGAAGACAAAGCTGTTACCTTTACACCATAGAGGTTGGCTTGCAGAATTTATCAACTAAAATGTGAAGCAGTATATTATTCACAAGTCATAAATCAGTAGCTGATCCTGTTTTGCACAAAGGATTAAAAATGACGTGGTTTCATATTTGATTTACTTTGGTGACTCCTTAAAAGTCACCAAAAGACTTTACTGAACTGTCTTGAAATTCAAATTTTTCATAAAAGACCCTCGACAAGAAATGAAAAAAAAAAAAAGGTAATTTTGTTAAATACTATTTTAAATGAATGAAAGTAGTCAGAGAGATTGTTCTTCATAAAATAACAGTGACGATATGTCGGAGCGCTGCTGGATGGAGGAGTTTTGAGTTTGGTTAAAATATTTTCCAGTTATGAATTGAGTACAGTTGTTTTATCTAACTGAGATTTTATTTTGTCTTCCTTTTATTCTAATACCATTAAAATTAATTATAGCTTTTGCTTCAATAGACAGCTTAATTAGTAAATCCATTTTGATTTTCACCTTGCAACATTTGTTACGTTTTTATGCAACAAATGTCTCATGCTGTCACAAAAGAGTGGCAATTTTAACAAAGATTCACTTTTGTATAAGTCACTGCAGCTTTAATGCTCTGAAGAAATACAAAGGAGGAAAAGCATGATAGTCCATCAGCCACTTGGACTGTTTATAGTTTGATCATTTGATGTCCAGCAAAAACTTTGTTTCGGTTGTTACCTCTTTGTTTGAGTCACCTTAAGTATTTGTACGGCATTCTCGAATGACATATTCTAAGAGGACAGAGTGCTTTATTGGATTGGAAGTTTTGGCCCTCCAATATTAAGGTGGGATTTGGAAAGCTACAAGCTGACATTTCCTCCGAACAAAGGTCTCATCACATAAAAAAAGTTCACCGCACACTCGTTATCACCAGAAAGATCTTGTTATAAGTTTTTTTAAAGTGCCCCAGTCTGTTGTAAGAAAAAGCTCTAGAGTTTTAGCCACTGATGTCCTTAGGACACCATTAATTTAGGAATATTAAAAAACAACAACAGCATGCAGTGCAGACAAATCATTCATGTTTTAGTTTCCGTATAATACTTATTCATTTTTTGCCACACTCTAGCCAAAGGTGGCTAATCACATTTATTAGATGGGATTTTCCAAAACAAAGTAGTGAAAACAAAACCTTTTCTACGAGAATTATCTAAAAACCGTGAAGTATTTTATTCATGAACATTAGAGAGCAAACTGTATTAGAAAGACAAAGGACCACAGCAGGAAAGTCAAGGAGAAAGTTGTGGAGAAGTTTCTAGCAGAGTTTGGTTATTAAATAGAATCCCAAGATTCAGAAATCTCACAGTCTCAGAGAAATATTCACTCCATCATCATCCAGCACCACTGCAAACCTACCTAGACCCGTAACATACACTCAGAGGAGGGAGGGAAAGCTCTGCCTTCTTTAGGCTACAGGTAGAGAAGCAATTTTCAGCATCAAAGCGTAAACCCTCATTTTATTTCAGACATCATATAATGGAGGGATCACTCTAAATTGGCGTGGAAACCCTGGAACTATACATAGCCTAATAGAAGAAACTCAGTGTTACTGCCTTCTGCTCAGCCAGGCGGGTGACCAGAGTTTTGCCGCCACTCTCCGCAGAGTGGAGACAGCCACTGTCGCTGGCTCAGACTCAGACTCTAATGTTGCCTACATACTGTTAAAACAAGGGGGTAGAAAGCCATACTTAAAGTTAATCTATCAACTTTTATTCGAATAAAATCAGGAAAGGTGTATGGCCTTCATTAGCAAAGTAAAAAGAAGTTCTCTTTATATTGTGTCATGCTGATCAACGACCCAGATTGTTATTTGCAGCATGTTTTGCATACCAATTACTATCAATTGTTTTAGATTATTTCTTTGTGTAGCGTTCTGCTCATCATAACTGATATCAAGAGGACAAACAAGTTAAAGTTGCATCAAGCTGCTGATTAGATTTTATTGCTTTGTAATTTCTGCATGTGTTTAGCATGCACTCAAATATCAAAGCAAGGCTGTTTTCATGCCTGATAGTCCAGTAGACCTGGTTGAATTGGGGACCAGAATTGACTGCACTGTGTCAAACAAATCAAACCCTTTGGAAAACCTGTTCCCAGAATGAGCCACTTAAGGAAATGGCACAAAAACCTCTGAAGAAGACATGAGTAGAACTTCTTCCTTCACAAAATATAGAGAAAAGTGGAGTGGCATCAGATTTTAGTGGTTGTAAGATTTCTATTTTGTCTTTGGTAAAAATTCTCTAGTGCTAGAGTCGCATATACATTTGTTGCATTTACCCATAATGCCCTGTGCTCCAACTTGCTTCCTGTTTTTGGAGTGGTCTCCAGTCCGCTTGCCATTAACATATGCATTCGAACAGCACCAGATTTCACTTCAACCAAAACATGACCGAAGTTTTTAGGCAGACTGGAGTTCACTTTTTTGGTGTTTTGGTGGTGTTTGCCTAGTCTGTTTCTAGGCAAACGGACTGGAGCTCAATTAAGACTGACTAAAAGAAAGCATCTGTTGAAGGAAAATCAAAAGAAGTTCCATTTGCATTTTTCTCCACGTTGTAGCGGTTACACAGCAAACCTGGAAAAGAAGGTTCTCTGGTGTGATGATATCAAAATGGAATGTTTTAGCCGACATGCAAAACACCTGGCCTGGTAAAACCAGCCCATATGTCAATAGCCGAAGGGTCTGGACCCTCGGCTGTTGAGGCATGTAGACAGTGTTGAAGTTTGAAACAATTGCATCAGATTTTATCAATCGCTAGCGTCTGAATTAATATTGCAGCGTGATTGTGAAGGAAGCTACGTTATGAAGCTTACCGGACATTATGCGCTGTACACCACCATTCCCCACTGCAAAGAACAAACATCTTTGCCAGCATTAAAATGTCTTAAACATTCCTTCACTCAGACTGTCTGGAAGCGTGGCCAACATGGACTGCATGCCTTCGCTTACTTCCTCAGCTGTAGTTGTAAAACTACAACTATAAGCAGGCGATTCTAAAAGAGTGCAGAAAAACAACGTTGTTGTTTTTAATTCCTCCTTCTGTTCGCTGACTGGCCCTGTTGAATTTTAGCTGGAGAAATCCCAGATGGAGGGCTGAAGGGAGAGGGGAATCGAGTGGAAGGCAAAGACCAGGCTAACTGGGACTGGGAAGTTGATCAGAATTGGTAAAAGATGGATGGCAATACTGGAAGGCTGCAAAAGACTTGAGACTAGAAAAGTGGTTCACCTTCTAGGACTAAAAGCTCAAACATGGGCTACAATGGAATGGTTTAGACCAAAGCATATTCATGTGCTAGAATGACCTACTCAAAGTTTAGCTCTCAGTCCAGATGAGTAGAATCTTTGAAAAATATCCTGAGAAATCCCAAGAATATAACAAACACTTTCAACACAGTCTGACTGAACTTCAGTTACTTTAGAAACAAGAATGGACAAAAATTTCAATCTGATAAAAAAGCAGGCTGCTCTGCTCTACATGGCTCTTTTTTGTTCTTAGTGAATCCTCCTCTCACTGAGGTTCACTCACTGCTAAACATTAGAATTTAATTAGATTCTCATTTGCGTTGACATCGATGCTAGCAGTGCCGTCTCCATCCCCTCCGGTTGTCACACAGCTTTGCAGATCAATGTGGGTAGATACAGTGAGATTCAGCTCCTCGCCATCATCTCAACACATAAACACCGAGTTCCACACTCAGCTGCTCTCACCAACATCAGACTAACACCGCATTGCTTTACATTCATTTTCCTTTTAGCTTCAGACCATGACCACTTTGTTACACTTCACAAAAACATTTCTAAAGCAAGGAGACACAGCTTGAGCATGCAGGAATGTATGCGAGTCGGAGTCTTGTGTGTGTGATAAAATAAAGAGCTGCAGAGATCTAACACAAAGACAAAAAATTATCTCTGCTCTGCTGTCGTTATGGCACTGGCTTTCCTGTTGACAGCAGTAAGTAGCTTCTTGTCGCTTCACTGCTTGTTAGGTCTTCAAAGTCCAAAAGAAGCGGGTCTGCACAAACCTCCTTTAATGTGACAGAGTTGTGTTTCGAAAGAAGATAACATGCAGTTGGTGGGTAATGTTTAAAATCCGAAGATGCACTTCTGAGTACATAAAAATGTTCAAAAAGTTTAAAAATAACAAAGAGGATATGTTGCTGTAGCTTCTCAGTCATCCACTAAACTCTTAAGAGATTTAAATGACCCATTTGGAGATCTTGTCATTTTTATTTGTTTAATTTGCTTGTTATGTTCTGGTAATGGGTTGGAAGTTTCGGGTCATGGGCATTATGGTCACATGAGGCACGATTCTTCCTGTGACTTATTTTGGTGGTTCCCATTTGTCAGGTCTTTCTCAATGAGGGCAGATCTGGTTCTGACACCATCAAGGGACACATTGCCATGATATTGTAATTTATGTCCAACAAACAAAAAGTTCATATCTCCATACCGAATGGACAAATAACCAGGTACACAAATGCAACATCGAAGACTCGACCATTTCATGACAAGGCCATGTCTTCCACAAACTCTTAGTTCAGAAGAATGCCAGCCATCCTTCATCATGCGTTTCACGCAAATTTAAATTATGAAAATAAATTTGCTTAATTGAAACACTCCTATTTTGAAAAACAAAAAACAGTTGTTTTCATAGAACGTTTTTGTGTTTCAAGAGGAGCAACATCCGACTCTGACCCGTGTCAGTTCTGCGAAGTACATCATCCCAACTTTATATCGATAAAAGTGAGTTTTTTCCAAATCCTATGTTTCCCTTTAGCAAATGTATTTTTGTAATTTCAATTTGCGCAGTTTGACAGGTACTGGAAATGCAGCTATAGATGGATCAGTAAAATCAGAGTTTAATTCTCTTCAAAATCTAAAACTAGTTTGTTTTTTTTTATCTGGATGGAGCATGTTATTTTGTTTTATCACATATTCAGAGTAGCTTAATTATTTTCTGTCCCATTTTAAAAATATAAAGATATATTGAAATCCCTCTGTCAAAAATACCCAGTGACCTAAATATCTATATATGTAGATATGTAGAGATGAACCCCCACCGCAAAAAAACAAAACAAACAAAAAAAAAACTGAATACTTGCTGGAATTAATTGAAAATATCTTGAAGATGAATGGTCAGCCATCAAAATAGGACAAACTTGATTTTGCTTCAGGACAACAACTCAAAGCCTACAGCAAAGTCCACTTCAAAAAATACTCAAACAAAATAAGGTTTTTGTGTGGCCTTATGAAATTCTGTATTTAAACATTATTGAGATGGTTTGGTATGACCTTAAACAAGCTGTTTAGACTTAAAAACAATTCACTGTGGCTTAATTGAAAAAAAAAAAAGAATCACCCAAAACACTCACTGCCAGTTATTGCAAGCACCTGATGCCAGTTGCTGCCGCCATGGATGGCACAACAAGCTATTAGGTTAAGGAGGCAATTACTTGTTCCACACAGGTCTTTAATAAAAGATTTTTATTCAATGATCTTAAACATGTAACTCTTACAAAACAGTCCATGAGAAGATATTGGTTAGGGGGGAAAAGACTTTCCCACAGAAACAGGCTTAACAGTTTGTTTCCTGACAGCCTGTGCAAGGCAGGAACTAAAACGAGAGAAATAACAGCCTAGAAATAAAAAAAGAGGAAACAATAAGAGACCAGCAGAGCCCAATCACTATTCTTGCCATATGGTCAGCGTCTCTGAAGGCTGCCTACAGGGAATAGACAGCTGTCTGCTTCTCCACATACATCAGACGCAGCAGAAGCCCACAGGGAGAGAAGTAAGGGGATGATGGGAGATGAAGGCAAACGGGGGAGAGGCGGGGGACAGAGAGGGGACGTCTCTGGGTGACGGACAGCATGATCAGTCAGGAAGAAAGTAGAGTGAGGAGAAATACCTTAGCTAAAGGAAGAGTTGGCGGAGGACAAACTTCACGAGACAGGTTTGTATCTGCTGCCTAGGCTGAAAGGAGCGGAGAAACCAATTAGACACACACAAAAACCAGTATTTATATAAAAAAAAAAAACACTTTCAAAAGTGCAGTCATTATTAGATCTTTCTCGCCTTGTGCTGTCAGCGATCACTTGGACATAATTTCTCCAGCTTCCTCATGTCGGTGGGTGTTCGTTTTTTTTTATAGGTCAACAGTTTTAGAAACGGGCGAACCGAGCACTGCTTTCCCCCACTTTACCTGTGTGTTGCCATGGCAACCCAAGGAGGCTATCAGCAGAGGCGACAAAAGTGTAACAGTGATCTGAAATATACTCCCATTAGTGAAAAAAATAAAATATTAATAACTATAAAGAAATAAACGAGAGGCCGAACCATCCTGGAGGTATTTTTGAAACCGATGTTTGTCTAGAGAAACCCCCCGACCTCGGGTACACCAAATACACTCACGCAGTCGATGTGTGTCCATGTTTAGGAAGTACAGCAATGCCGAGCATGAGCTGTAACTTTGAATGTACCAATTATTATCTCTTACCGATGAGTAATGGAAAAAAAAAAAAAAGACAAATCAATCATTCCTTAATGCAATCAGGGCTGAAAAAATGAGGCCCATCCATTAACAGTCCCGCCCACTGCCAGGTTTCCACATCTAGATTGATGATGTGGACTCTTAAAGCATTGCCTGTTTTGTTTGAGATGGCAAGAAGTTGTGTTTTTCTGGGTTTCTGCTGCAAGACTGAGATTAACACGTTGGCATCGGGTGTCAGAGGCCAAGGTGTGTGATTGGGGGCAGTTAGCGGGACGCGCTCTGCTCATGAGTGCGAGCCACAGACAAAGGCCAGCGGGTAAAAATAGAATGAAAACAACCGTAATGAATGAAAACACTGTCAGCCAGACAGAATAACACATTTTCTGCTCTGTGAGCGGTCGCAAAAAACACTGGGCAGACGGAAGCAACTGTTTTGCTGCCATGACTGATAAGCTGCAAGCAGAGTTGCCTGATGCTCTGATGAAAGGCAATAGATTTTTCAGATTGATGCAACAGTTTGGTTTATTCAAAAAGTCTGCTATCTTACCACAGTGCCTTGGAAAAGTTTTGATTTTTCAATTAGGTTATGTAACAAGTAGAAACTTCAATGTATTTCATGGTGATTTCCTGGGATAGACCAATAGAGAACTCATGTTGTGATTAGGATGGAAAATTATGCTTGTTTAAATATCCTTAAAATACAAAACAAAAAACTCTGCTGTGCAAATTGAAGCTGACATTTTTGGCCATTTGTCTTTGACTGAGCTCGAGGTAAATTACAGACTGGGTGAAGAGCCTCTGTGCATATCAAGTCATGCTACCTGATTTTACATTGAAGTTCTGAACTGTGACCTTCAGTGTAGCAGCTAAATATCCACCCAGCCACTATAACAACATTTGCATGCCTTAGACTAAGCACTTTGTTGTAGTTCAGAAATGTTAACCGAATGGAATGTGAATATCCATCTAAATCTCAAGTCTTCAATAGCCTCTAACTGCTTCTCTAGGTGCATAGTACCATATAATACCACGATCAAGTAAGTACATATTAAAAACAACTTAAAATAAATTTGACTTTGCATAGCTGTATCTGACGCCTTGAAATTTGCCTCTGTCTCTTTAAGAACCTCTGACATAGTACATCACAACAACGCTTCTTAATGTCGGCCATTGATGCTGTTTGGAACTGTTCTTAGGAGTGTTGCAGTTCCTATGATGAGCTCAGGAGACACGCGGTTCCACTACGTGGTTACTAATTGCTGTTGCTAGTCTGGAGGAGCTGTGTGGGGGAGGTGCTTTGTGGAGCTCGGCTGAAGACTGCAGCTCTGAGGTGGAGATTTGGGTAAATAAGCAGTGCTTGGTATGAGCAGGTGTTCAGGCATCCCTGAATGGCTGCCACGGAGATTCAAATGCCACCTTGGTGTCTTTCTGTATGGTGTTAGTATGTTCTCCCTTATGGATTCTTGCTGGGTACTCCGACTTCCTCTGGCAGCACAAAGACACGACTACTAGGTTAATTAGTATCTCAAAATTCCCCTTAGATATGAATGTGTTTGTGTATGATAGTTTTTGTGTTTCTTGGCGGGTTGGTGTACCCTGAGTCTCGCCCAATGACAGATAGGCACCAACTCCCCCGTTTTCCTGCATGGGAATGTTGGTGTAGACATTAGATAGATTGTATTTAGAGGTTTGCAGTTTAAGAAGTTTGAATTTAAAAAAAAAAAAAAAAAAAACGGGCAGTTTTCAGGTTTTGCATTTATACAAACAAAATGCAATACTACGCACCATTTCTGCTCCACTCCACAATTGTGTTCCACCGTAAGCTGGTTTGTCACCTAAAATCCCAAACAAGACAAAATTTGTGCTTGGAACATGACAATGTATGAAATTATTTAAAGGTGTTAATCTTTTTCCAATTCACTTTGTATTGTACGCCATGACAGGAAATCAATTGAACGTTGTCTGTTTTAATGAAATACCTTTTTCATGCTTTGTTCTTTTAGTATCTGTAAGATACCAGCTTTGTAAAGCAATGCAAGCTGATGTTTCTTGCAGTTTAATTAACCCACTAACCTCTACAGGGATGGCAGTGCTGATCTGTCAGTTGGTTAGAGTTAGTTTAATAATTCCTGAGTGGGTTGCGCCTGCTTGAGCCTTTCATGATGATAAAAACCTCAACCCCTTTTGTCTTTTGATCCTTCTTATAAAACTGCATTGCCTTTCTCATTAATGTGATACAAAACATAAAGTATGATACAAAACCAGCACTCTTTGTTCGTAATATTTGTCTGAAGATCACTAAATATGAGAGAAAGTTATGATCATAAGTTTTCATGCTTTAATCATGGGTATCAATGGGCTTTTGCTTGGTGAGCAAGAAGATCTTGTTTCCTGGCAAAGTGCTATCCAGTTATTAACAGCACTAGTCTAACCTATTATTATGAGCAACTGCTAAAAGGCCAGTTGTCCTCAATTATTTTCTGTCATGCAGTGTAGGCTTTGTTGTCTTTCGATCATAGTCGTAGGTAAGCTTCTGATCAACATGCAAGATAACTCTCAGGAGAACATGGGAAGATTTAAATCATGGTTAAATAAACCTTCTTAAATAATGCATAGATCTTGATCTTGACAGGACATGGGGAGTAAAAACAGATGAATCATGAGTTGAGATATATGAATTTGAAAGCAGGAGATGAGAGATGAGGCTATGAAGCACTAAAATCTGTCAGTAGGAATGAGAGGAATCAGGGAGATTGGTCTGCGTGGGGGTTTGTAGTAGCCAGAGGTGAATGAACTTGGAGCAGTTTGAGTGGAAAGGACAGAGAAAAAGGTTGAATTGAGGAGCGATGGAGGCTTGGAGCAGGTTGAACGGTGAGAATGTTGGTCGGCAGACAGGTTGTACAGATGATGAAGTTTGGTAAAACCTGGACTTGGTACAAAGGACAAGACCAAGAAGGAGATTACCTTATGAAGATAGCCTGGTTTTGTCTTTGTTTACCGCTCTTACTTTGGAGTTAAAGATCATTTATTTTGTATGGTGGGAACATCCACTGCCTTGATACTTTGTCCAACTGACTAAACATAGCATTACCATGCAAAATGCAAGTTCACATAAGTTTAAATTTGCTATCCAACAAATATGCCATTGAAGACAATACTTTGCGATATGAATATCGCACACTCTGGTATTGCAATGAAAATATAGTTGTTATATATTGTGTAGCTCTCTTTCCTTTTGCAGGATTATTCATTCACCACTATTCTTTAAGCATCTGCTGTGAACATATTATTTGCTGAACTAGTTTCCAGACTTGATTGCGCCTCTGTTTTTTCCAATGTTGTCTGTTTTAAGTTGTTACTAGATTTGCTGGACTCCAGTGAGAAAGTCGGGCTAAATTTAAGATCTGAGACTCTGAAACTCTGTTAAATCTGTCTCCTGATATTGTGGCACACCCGTGAATGCATTTCCATGTCACCATCTGTCCCGTGTGGTCCTCGTCCTCCAGTACTGTCACCTGCCATCTGGCCCTGTAGTTCACAACTCATCTGGCCAGCTCTGCCATGACAAGCAAAACTCTTATTTTCTGCTGCTCTTCTGTTGGAACAAATCTTTAGACCTGACGCTAAAAGTGTGCACATTTTTGTGACCCAGTTATGAATGTTGTTATTACTACAGGTGGGCCTTGTCAAAAGCTGTGGTGTAGGTGGTGAGGCAGGACACTGTAGATGAATGATGGTAGATTAATAATGAAAGTATGGCACAAAAACACTCCAAAGTCCAAAATCCAGGCAGCACAGCTGAGAGGAAGACAAAGGCTCAACACTGGTAGCAACAGGTAGACGAATGGACAGCACAGACAGACTGGTAATACACGTATGACACAGAGACACATATGAGGGGCCGTTTAGGACAAAATTTACGTTTTGTCTCTCACACACTACCAAAACCTCTCGCATACTCCAAAAAA
>CAEFZY010035953.1:0-12605 GCA_903066815.1 Brachyrhaphis roseni
GACAGTCATGTTTTTGGACTGTGGGAGGAAGCCGGAGTACCCGGAGAGAACCCACGCATGCACAGGGAGAACATGCAGAAAGACCCCGGGCCGGGAATCGAACCCAGAACCTTCTTGCTGCAAGGCAACAGTTCTACCAACTGCGCCACTGTGCAGCCCGTATATAACCCGTATATATATAGCCCGTAATATATAAAACAATAAAAACTATTTAAAAGCAGTGACACTGTTTCATAGAAGATTGTTGCCTATCTTTAAGAAATGAAACCATCGGGACGATATTAAGTAGAAACTCCTGGTAACGCTCCTAAATTTCATCCAGAACATAAAATAGCAGCGGTTGTTGTACGACAGATGATTGCACTGTATTGTACAAATAGCCTTCAGAGTCATGATTAATGCACTGTGTTGTGGGTATTGTGCTCAGTGGTCATATCTTTGAATAATGTTTCTGCATGAATCACGCTGCTGTTAGCCTGTTATTTACTGGCCCCTGGTGGTGGATCTCAAATTAACAGTCTGAAATTTTTAAAGCCTAGCATTTCCTGAGTGCACTTTGTGTTTTTATCAAACTTGAATCCACCCACACCTGATGTGTAAGCTCACACAAACACCCACACAAACCCCCCCCCCCCCCACTCATACAAACCCACCCTACCAACAGGGGACTGTCAGCCTATCCTGCCAAGAGGGGACTTCTGTTTCTAGTTTGTTGAAAAAGCAAAAACCCCAAATAAAATCTACTTTAAAGCTCTATTATCATAATATGTCTGAATATTTGACTTCTAATCATTTTTAAAGAAATTGCCAAGAGGGGACCCAGATCTCTGAGCGACGTTTACATATCAAAGCGGGGACCTTTACATATTTCAATAGAACTGTCTGTACACATTTTTTGACCTAAAGAGTGTTTGCTTACTACACTGAATTACTTGAACTCTTTTAAGAAATTGATGATTTAACTTGAGTGACATTATTTAATTAATTCTTTTCAATACAAATATTACCCAAAAGTGAAATTATGGCCGCATTTGAAAATAAATAATATTTTGAATGCCATTTAATGATGGCATGAATTAATAACAAGGTCTGCAATACTAACAAAATTACATATTTTAAATTAGCTTTAATATAAATGTTTGTCTCTTAATGTGGTAAGTTGCTCATCTGTCTTTAACTATTCAAAGTTATGCTGCCGTGTCGTTCTCAGCAGACAAAGAGGGGACCTTGATTTGCATTACAAAACAACAGAACGACGGGGGTCCGCTGTTGGCTGGTGCAGAACGACACAAGTCCAGATAGATAGATAGATAGATATTTGTGTTTCCATCAGATGAGCCCATGTCAAAGCATTAACAGGGGTCCACTGTTGGCTGGTGTAGAACGACATACACACTCCAGGATGAGAGAATAAAGAAGAAATTAACTGAATTAGCTTCTTTTTTTTTGAGTGCTTTTTAGTTTTGAATCTTCTTCCACTTGAATGAAATTATTGTAAACAAAATTAAAACAATTGATTCTTCTGACCCCTTCATATGAGTGGCGATACCCATTATCTGCTTACTGTCCCTCACTGGATTTACTTTATTTTCCAATCTTTGTGGGAATACCATTGCTTCCCTTAAACTGTTGAGAATATAAAGGTATAGATTTGGTCTTAAACGTCGATCATTCTTCTGATGAGGCATCTATCTGTGTTTGAAATTCAGTCATTTGACATTTGAACATGAGAGCAGTTCAGCTGGGGATTTAGATTTTTTTTTTTTGTTTCTCAAAGTGTGGCTATCTGGAATTTAGTTTTCCTAAGAGTCTTACTTTAGTCAGTGTTTTCACTAATGTCTTTACGTTTTCTTCTGGGAATCGGGAGTCTGACACAAGTTTGCTTGTAAATGTTGCATATTTAGATGCTGATGAATCTATATATTGTATTTTTTTTTCTTTGTTTACTACGTGTGTTTAAAAAAATGCACACAATATTTCCATTTTCAACTCTAGTCTTTCATTAACTGTGAAATGTATGCATTGAACATAACCTGAAAAGTAACCAGAATGGGTAAGTAAATGCCAACACTGCCAGTGAATAATCTCTATTGAAGGAAAATTTAGTTCTAAATGTGGGAACAAAATGTTCTGACTCATATTGGAAAGACGCACCTAAGAATAAAACTAAACATCCTCCTCTTGTGAGATCTTACATAAATTTCTTCTTGTCCTTCATTGCTGTTCATTAAATGGCCATTGTTGACAAGCCACGACAATAATCTGTGGATTAATATAGTAACAGCTAATCCGACCAGACATAGTAATCCTTGAAGAGATTATATCCATGTGAGGTAGTTTGAGCTGAACATATACAATCGAAAATTAAATATTTTAAAGTAAAAAATGACTACTTTTTAGGGTTTTTCCCCCCACAAAATTCACTGCAAAGATCGTGATCACCACAAGGTGGCAGCACTCGCTCGCGTTAGTGAGTGAGCAACTTTGATGGCTTTCCAAATGAGCTGTTCTGTTTACACCATCACAAAGTCATTTGAGGCAGGAAATGTTTTTGAAACGACGAGATTTGGTTGATGAAAACTGATCCAAATAAACAGAAAAAAAAAAAGAAATAAAAGTTAAAACTCTTCTTCCAGGATAGTACAGGACATCAGTTTTAACTCTTCAAGACGGTTGCTTTAAATCAAACGAAATTACTATACTTTAAAAAGTGGCTTTTTAAAAGTATTTTAGTGCTTTTAAATACATATTTTAGAGATACATATTTTAATTGTATCTCTAGTGTTTGTTTTTCAGCTTTAGTATGGAGGGAAGTAATCCATAATCTACAGTAGATATTCATTATATGTAGTTTAACATGACTCTACTGTATATGGCAGGTGAAAATCAGATGGATCAACAAACTGCCACTCATTGCAATATAGAGGTTACTTACTATTCACCACTTCCCTGTTGGGACAAATGGAACCATTTCTTTTATCATATATGATAGTCAAATTGGGAGGAAATATAGTAGAAAGTAATCAGGTGTACTGGCGGACATTTTTCTGCAGAATCACTCCTTGTAATTCCAGCCTGTCCTCTGATCCAGAGAGCTTTTACTACCAGCCAGCGCTGCATATCCCCATAGACAAAGATATGACGGGTGTTTAGTGCTCCGCTTACTTGGAGCAGTGCTTCTGGCATGAACAAATGTTTGACACTACTAGCTTTCTTTAGCTATCTATAGGCATATTATGGCCCGTTGGGTTGAATATTAATCTCGCCTGTTTCTGACATTTTTACTTCTGACCTGGAAGCCATTTTATGTTGGAATTTTGAGTGCGAATGCTTGAGATTTCACTACAACCCCGACCTTTTTCCAATATGGCTGTTACATCACATGTGTAAAACCTGGTGAAAGTTGTAGCAATAAGCACGTTATCTGTGGTATGATACAGCTAACTGTTAACATGTTCCTTTGTTGTTTGAATTCAGCTACAGTTTTATCAGCTTATGTCGCTAATATTAGTTAGCCTATTCATAAACAAGTAGGAAATCATAATACTGTAGATTTCCAACTTGATCTTAAGTTGAATCAAATCCTACTTCTTCACACAGCTATAACAGTTAGTTACCATGGAGACTGAACAGACTTTTTTTTTTTTGCTGACCAAGCAGTTACACTGTGACATATTTTGCGTGTCAATAACGTGTCCGGCGCTTCAAGTTTGACGCGTGTGCAGCCTGAATGCAGATGCTGGACATTTTCCTCTACACCTAGCGTTTTGCGCATCTGGTTTACATTCAAAGTCTATATGGAGGCGCATCGAGGGCCCGTCAGACGTGTCAGCTCTAGCCATTGTTTTCCGTCGGACGCGTGGGACGCTTTTGATGCGTCAAACGTTCAAAGCGGTTCAAATCACGTTAGACGCTCGAAAAGCTCCGCAACGGCCCTCAATGCGACTCCACAGACTTTGAATGCCAGATGTGCCTGACGCTCGAAACGCAATTGGTGTAAACGCACCATTAGGCAATTCCCCTGCCGGTTTGGTGTCACAGAGACCCTTTTGCTGCTCTCTATAGCATTTTCTTGTACAGCATTAGACAGCAATTTCCTCTAATTGAACATACAAAAGAAGCTACAGAAGATAAGGTTTAGCATTTTTATTTCCACTTTGTGGCACCCATTAAATTGTGCCACCCTGGGCAGACAGCCATATTGCAGTCCTATTTATTAGGCTGTGCAGTTATAAAGATCCCTCTAAATGTCAGCTCCACTTTATTAGTCATCCACATTTCACTCAGTGCAATTCTGTACGAAACATGCTCGGTTTTAACATTAATCAGGGGATTTATTTTGAAGTGTGGGACCACGCAGACCAGGTTTTTTTCCTCACACTGCAGTGACAGTCTCGAGCTAAGCCTCTCTGCGCACGAGCCACCCGTCATACCGAGGACAGCGTGCCGACCGGGCACAACAAGCTCAGCGGTCGAGCTGCTCAGTCCCTCCCCGGCTACAGAGGACCCCCTGCGACCCGCCTGGCTCCGCTCCGACAGAGAAATGAGCTCGGTGTCCGACGACCACACGTTATTTACGTGAGCGCGTGACGACAGTTTCTTCGCGGAAACACACACATTATCGCCTCACACACACACGCAGACAAACGACCCGCGCCGGTCTGCTGTTTACCAACCGACCAGCTCAGTGTCAGGACCGTCCCGACGACCATGGCGGAGAGGAGCGGCCGGCTGAGTTTCCCCGGCAGCGGGGCTCTCAATCGACCGGTGCCCATGAACCTGTTCGCAACGTGGGAGATTGACGGATCCTCCCCGAACTGCATCCCGAGGTAAGGCGCTGCGTGCATGGCAGGGCTCTGTCCTTGATGTGTGGGTGTGTGTCCGTGTGTGTGTTTAAAGTTTAAAGCTCCCGTTTGCAGCGCAGGCTGTCATTAGTGAGCGCGCTAACACTGCAGCCGCAGCGACCCTGCTGTCTCATCCTGCCCGCTGGATGCCCATGCAGGCCCTCCTCAGCTGCCTGCAGCACCGAGCCGAGGCGTGTACAGAGAAAAGGCGTGAATCCCGCCGTGCGGTGGCAGAAAACTCCTCGGTGCAGCTGTGTGGGTTCATAGCTGGAGGATTCTGCAGGCATCATGGTCAGCCTGTTGGAAAATCACACTGACTACTGCCAGTTTTAGTGCTCCAGTTTGATGCAGTTTACATTCACACGAACCAAAAATGCCAAATTAAAGCTCCGAATGTTTTCATTATGAAGTAGTTGCACCAGTTGTTAACAAAATGCTTCCCACATGGTCTTCTTGTTTTAACCTCCTGCGGTTTTTACTACCTCAGGTCTCCAGACTGATTCACAGCTAAGAAACAACTGCTCTCCGATTATCTTTGTTTGTTTATTTATTTATTTATTTATGCATGAAAACCTTCTGCTCAAACCTATAGCCAAGAGAAGCCTCTGCAGGTTAGAAGATAAAAGGGAAATCGGCAAACTGATGAGCAGATATGATCGATTCATCTGCTGCATTGAGATTTGCTTCTCATGTGTATCGAATTTGTTGTGTCTAATAAAATGGCAAGTTTTGTTTTCTTGATCAAAGTTGTGCTTCTGATCATATTCCTCAACATACTTGAGAAGTTCACTGTGAAATATTTAAGAAAACGTTTTCATTTCGTTCAGGTCCTTTTCTGTCATCATAAAGCAAAGTAACCCGCCTTGTAACATGTTTATAGTTTGCCAACATATTAACAATCTTGTTCTCTGATCTTATCATTTTTGCTTTGCCTGTTGAAACCGTCTGAATCCTCGAACTCGACATAAATAATTCAACTCATGATGTGTTTATTGCATTCGATCGTTGATGATGCCAGATCTTGTTATTGCTTTAAATAACTTTACACTCACGCAATTAAACTCCATCTACTGCCTTGAAATCAGAGTCAAAACCTTATTAGTCGAGGTCAGAACGACCTCCTCCTGTCTGACTTAAGAAAAAAAAGCCTTAATTAATGTGGGAATTTGGGTGTGTGTTTTTTTTTTTTTAATTATTACATTTTTTTCAAAAGTGATGACTCCCTCTTCTTGGCTCCCCCCTCGATCCTCTTAATTTAATGCCTTCAACAGACAGCACGTTGCGTGGCTTTTAGCTGAAACGAGACCAATTCATTTCCAGGAATGATATTATTCAGCAGACCGGATGAGCAGATGAAATGCCTCTGTAACCAAAAGAGACGCGCTCGCTCCTCGGTGACCCATCGGCTTAGTCGGCTCACGCTCTCATCTCGTCCACCAGGCTGCTTCGGTTAGGAGCGGACAGGGAGAAGTTGTCGCTGCTGTTGTCTTTTCCCGAAAGGCTGCAGCCTCCTATTGAGTTCTGTCTGTCAGAGTGGAGACAGCAGGATCCCAGCTTGTTGACCCAGTGGCACAACAGCAGTTTGATCCTCAGTCAAGCTGGATTCACTGGTGTTTGTGTCTTTTGCTGCAAAGCTGTTCAGTTTGGATCGTATCAGGGTGACGCTTTACGGCTGTTTTCAGTTGTTTGACATTCTAGGCACTCGGCACAAACTCAAGGCCCGGGGTGCAAAATTTGGCCCACCGTAGCTTTTCATGTGGCCCTCTAGACTCCAAATGACATCGATAAGTCCCTCCAGTTTTTCACAAATGCGCAAAATTCACAAAAAATGAACAAATCTCCACATTTGTTTCTGATTTTACGGCAAGTTTTCTCAAGATTGGTCTAAAACATTGAGTTTAAGTGACTGCTGCCTCAGCCTTTCTTGATGTCAAGGTATAGTCCATAATAAAAAGTCACATTTAACAAATATCACAAAAATTCCTTACAAACATTTCTAAGTTGGCCCCACAAAATCTGTAATTATGATTGCAAAAAACCACTAAAACAATCTCAAACTCTTGGAGGAACGGCTGTTGATATTTATTTGGTTTCCTCAATATATTCTGGCACAGCCGGCCCTTTAAGAACATTCAGATTTTTGATGTGGCCCAAAATGGAAATGAGTTTGACACTCTTGCACTAGACCAACACAAAACAGTGAGTGCTAGTAATTTATTAATTGCTCTTGTTTTAATGCAGCCCCCCCCGAGGGAACGCTTTGTTAAACCTTCGGCTTCGAATCTTTTTACTCTTCCATTTGTGTGCGTCCAGAGTTTGACCTTTCACCTCATTCTTCTTCATAAAATAGCTCGAGTTCAGTCAGACTGGACGGGGAGCATATGTTGACATCAGGTCTCATGTGTTGTCACGGAATGGCCCAGTCAAAGTAAAGATGTCAGATACAATCAAGAATCTAACACACGTTTTGACCATGACTGTTTGTAGGATCAGTCTAGGAAAGTACTCTAGTAAATCCTGTCTTTAACTTCGTTCATCTTAATTTTTGTTGCCATGTTATTATGTTTTTCCCCATTTTAAAGAGTCTTTGAGTCTTTTTAAAAGCATTGTGAGTTTGATCTCTTATTATTATTATTATTATTATTATTGCAAATTCACTGCGCACAGACTTGCAGTTTTCGCCAGTCATCGGAACTTTGGACCAAATCTGACCAGTCACCTTAATGTTTTTTTGTTGTATTTCCTTCTTTTCTCACCAATCACTGCAACTCGGCTGAATTTTGACCAATCCGTTTCGCCGCCCTCTGGTTTAACTTCCTGTGTTACTTGAAAGCCAAACCTAGAAGATGACAGCATGTGTGACGCTAAACGATAGCAGTCGCCTTTCTTATTTTTTTATTTTGTTGGGGGGTTTTTTTGAAAAAAAAAAAAAAACATTTTGAGAAGTTCTGTAGGATTTGTTTCTACTGTGTACACAGTTCATGTTAACTTTAACGACCAATATGGAGTTCTTATTTTGCACTTTGACGACGACTCGGAGCATGGTTTTATTTGCTGTTTCAAGAAGTGACTTGAGTTAAAAATCCAGTCCCTTTCGGGGATTTTTTTTATGGGAAAAGTAGACCGTCAGAAAAGTCTCAACTTTTTGAAAAAGGTGCCACAAAATCAGCCATTTCAGGCTGCAACAATCCCACCCAAAGAACTTCACAACGTCCTGAAGGGACTGAACGCCGTGTTTCATTGTGGCATCTGTCTCTATTCATCTGTTCAGCTGATGTGGAGTGTTTTGTTTCCCACCACACAAGTGTTTTGTGTGTAAAGTTTAAGTTTGGTCTCATGTGACCAGGGCACCTTCTCCCACATGCTGGTTGTCAGTCTTGGTAGCTTCTCATTTTCGGATCAGAAGTGCCTAGCGGTAAATGACCCGTGTCGGGGTTTTTTACGTTTGCGATTGCAAAATGAGAAAACATGGAAAGGCTTGAATACTTCTGTACGACGATGAACAACGAGCTCCTTACTGCAGTGCAGTGAACTCACCCGGAGGATTTTACAGCCTATAAATCAGTGGAAAAACAAACTGCTGCTGCGTTTGACATTTTAATGTGATTTACTCAAATGTAGCGCAATGTTGTGAACATTTTGTATTTTATCCTAAATCATTTTTCTGGAAGCAACTCAGAACAGGGATCGCAGTCTTGGTGCCGTATTTATTTACTGAAGAGTTGCTTCAATAATTAAAAGGTTCGACGGGGTTTGATTGTGTTGTTAGAACGGCTGATGAGATATTTCCATCTGTGTTGTATAGAAAACGGAAAAGGAAACAAATAGGTGAATAAAAACTTACTTTGCACTTCGACCACAAACTTTAATCGCTTACTGAAATGTTATGTCAGTGGTGTCCAAACATTTGGCAGATTTAAACTACAAAAGCCACAAAATTAATTCAGTTTGTGGCTTACAAAAGTTAGTTTATTTTGATTTGTTTCAAAAATTAACAATTTTTAAAATGAAATATAAATCCTCAAAGATGAAAAACACACACACAAAAAAAGACTTCCTACTGCTTACCTTATTAGAAGAAAAACAGACAATTTCCAAATTTTTGGGGTCATCGTTTTGTTTTCTATTGTCGTTTTTCCCTTCTCGACTTGTGGTCGGCGGGGCCGATCAAAGTTATTTCAATGGCCACAAATGGCCCCTGCGCCACACTTTGGACACCCCTGTGTTATGTGATAACCCAGCATAAAAAAGCTAGAAATTGTGAAGCTGCTCGAGTGCAACATTTGATACTTTCATCCAATCTGATATAGCTAGATCTATTTTGTGAAAGAAAATTTAAACTTTTTTTTTTACTATGTCAGATTTATGCTGCAACTCGACTTATCACACAAAATCCCTCTAAGTTTATGAAAAAACAGTTTCAAGTGGTATCAAAACATCTGCGCCGCACCGCTGGAGTGTCTAGAACAGGATTTGCACGAACGTGTCAGTTCTTCAGTAATGAAATCCGCTTTTCTCTGACATTTAATAAAGTCCCATTAATTTGGATCAGCCAGCTTTCATTTTGATGATTACGGCTCGTAATGAAACAAAAAGTGTTAAAAATACCTGCAGGCGTGAAAAAATGACGGCTTAGTGTGCTTTTTCATTTGTTTTCAGAAACCTTACCCGGATTGGTATTAATATCCAAACTGATGGGACTTTTGCTGCAGCTTCTCGAATGTTTTGAGTCGTAGAGCAACTGCAACCTTTACAACTCCAAGAGCCAATTTTGCCCTCAGTCCACCCAAATTACGCTCGTTTAGAGTCGCAAGTGTTGCTTGACCTTTGAAAAAAGACAACTTATAATTTCGGATAAATAGCTGCTGTAGGAAATGTGTTATTTTGTGAAACAACCACCATTTTATTTCTAGTTTTAGGTTGTAAAATAAGGCAAAACATACAAGTTTTGTAAAATCTTCGATGGAATCTAGATATTGGTGGAAAATGATGAAAAAAAAGCCACATAATTTCCAACCTAATGACAAGAAAACTACAGGCACATCTCAGTTAATTAGAATATGCTCTTTCCGGTGAGACCAGTTGTTCAGACTAAAAGTAGCTTTTTTTAATTAGAAACCTTTCAGCGGGTAATAAACATACTTTTCATTAAGCCTACGTTTCTGTATTCAAAATGTTTGTTGGTCTGATGTAATATCAAAAACTAAATTGTCATGTTTTCATTCACTGTACGCTGAAAATCATCATTGTTAACAGAAAGAAAGGCTTAGAACCATCAGTTTGTGTTGAATTAATGTATATCATGCTTTTAACTAGGGCTTTACAATAAATCAATAACGATACATATCGCGATACACACGTGATCAAAATCAATAAATAATTCTTCTGGTAGAATATTCAATAATTTCATTGAACTTTGATCCTGAACCGCACAGCATTCTGGGTAATGGAGGTAGAGGAAACGCTTTAGCTGCTCAACCTCTCTCAGCCTAAATAAGCTAGGCTGGTGGCATCAACTAACTCACTCACTCTTTGGTTACCTAGCAACAACCTATTGAGTAACTCACTTTGCCTTTTTACCAAATACTTTGTTTTACTCTTATTTCAGTAATTTCTTGGACAGCTACTTTTTACTTCAGTAAAAGCTATATTGATGTAGTGCTACTCTAACTTGAATTTCCATCAGGTCCTTATTGTCAGTGGTCTTCCTGAGAGTCTGTCTGACACGCGTCAGTGTGAAAGCTATCGTTAAGCTGCGTCACTTCTCCTTCAGAGACATCTAAATTAGCATCCTCCGTGGCTTTTCATGGCTGCGGCCCTCTCATTCTCTTCACATAATTGCACCCAATTCCTTCAGACGGACATTTCCACGGAGGACCTCGTCCCCCCCGCCGCTTACGCAATCAGACTCTCCTTTCCTCGCAGTTCGCCCGCTGAAGTCTCTCTCAGCTCTTGAAAACCCCTAAAGTGATGAGCTGCGCTTCATAATAGCGAGGCGCTATAAAGTGGGCATCAGTTGCATTTTTCTTTTTGTTCTCTCTCTCTTTGCCCGTCAGCCCACAGGCGAGAGAGGCTAAGTGCCGCCAGATACGGGGCCAATTTCAGAGACAGAGGCGGATTGAACGGGCCCTCGGGCGGCAGCTGGAGCCCGTAGGCTGTCGTATTTGGGCCTGTTGGAGGCGAGAGTGCTGAGATGTCGCTTTGAGCGGCGGGGAGACACTTGCTCTTTTGTGCCCCGGGCTGCCGGGTAGTCACACTGCGGGAATTTAGAGTAGGACGGACGGGGGGCCGTGAAAGTGTCCCATTGTTTCATGTTCCCTTTGTGGCTTTTGTTGTCCTGCAGTCCAGGCCTTGTTCTGTACCAATGTTTGTAAGTTTGCTTTATTTCGCCATGCCCCGCAAATGCACTTAGAAGCCTAGAACCTTATTTAAAGCGCAAATTAAATTTTTTAAAATCCAGGAGGTTTCTGAACCTGTTCTGTCAGTTTGGGCTCCATCAGCTTCTCAGCAGCATAAGAAGGGGGTTTTGGTTTTTTTGTGCAGAACATATTACATATTTTTACCATAATTCTAATCTATCTCAGCACTCTGTGAGTTAATAGGAGACAAAATCTGAGTCCATAGTTGGTGCTTTTTAGCCTTCATCCTGAGCTGAAGTCGTTTTTATGCTGCTTCTGTAATGACATTGTAAAACCTATATGCTGCTCTTGCTTCTTTCCATCCTCTCTTCTCATAAATACATTTTCCATCATCCTTCTTTTTAACAATCTTATTTCAGAAACCTGCAATAGGTGAAATCTGGAGATTCTCCTCTACTTGGATGACAGAATTTTCTTCTTTTTTGAGAGAGTATGGACTAAGAATGCGCAATTTATCGGTACTAACACCGGTATCGGTCGATATTAGTCATTTTTAGCCTGGCGTTATTTGTCTGATAAATAAAACCGGACTGATATTAACAACCGATACTTAAATCCATCTTGTTGCCGTTTGTTTCTGGAGGCTGGTCATGCAGTATTTCTTTGATCATGTGACAGTCATGCAGCGCAGAATTGTGAGAAGTTATAAAGCAGAGAAGCAGCGGTGAAGTCAGAGGTTGATTTTTTTTTCAAGGCGTCACAAAGGTAGTGAAATATATATCATATCAATAAATATTGGTCATTAGCCATAACGGCAATATTGATATCGGATATCAATATCTCCTCAAATGTTCATATGGTACATGCCTACTTATCTCTCTTCTTATAAATACATTTTCAATCGTTTTCTTTTCAACAATCCTGCCGCAGGTGCAATCTGGAGATGTGTGTACCTCTTCTTTATTAGATGCTGTAGTTTCTTTTCTTTTCTTTTGGAGAGCATGGATTTTTTTTCATTTGTGTCGCAGATACAATCAGGAACCTGCATCCATAAACTCCATAAATTAGGTGACTCCAGGCGCCGCCATTCTTGGTTTGACTTTTGGCTTTAGGCTTAGCTGTGGCCTCGTCTTCTGAAAATGTTCTGATAGTTCCTGGCTTCTCCACTCCACTAATCCTTCTTGATGAACCTGTGAGCTTTTCAAAACCCTACAAATGCATTTCTCAAGCCTGATGACTAAGTCTTTAGTCCATATGGTCTTTTTTTCATATATATATATATATATATATATATATATATATATATATATATATATATATACATACAGTGGTGGCATAGTTACTTTGAAAAAGTAACTTTAATCAGATTACTGATTACTCCTTGAAAAAGTAACTTAGTTAG
>CAEFZY010035956.1:0-22258 GCA_903066815.1 Brachyrhaphis roseni
TCTGTGTTGCCCTGCGACAGACTGGCGACCTGTCCAGGGTGTACCCCGCCTCTCGCCCGGAACGCAGCTGGAGATAGGCACCAGCAACTCCCGACCCCATTAGGGACAAGGGTGAACAGAAAATGGATGGATGGAAAATATAAAAGGCCAAGGGACAGGAGTACTCTTTCCGTTACACTTAAGGCAGAACCTCAGTATATATATATATATATATATATATATATACATATGTACAATAATTTGATGGGCACAGGAGTTTTCCCAAATTAGGAACACTGTCAGACAGGTGACATATGAAGACCAATTACAGAACCTGTCTTCATAAAAGTCACTCTACAGCAGCTTCCGTGCTTTCCTAATTTAAGAGTGACATGCCTCCAGTAATTTTGCACTTCCTGCTGCACAGCAAAGGACATCGCTGCATTAAATTGACAACGGCACACAAAGGCAAATAATCAAAAGCCCTTCCACTGTAATGAGGCAGAAATATTAAACAGTACATCCTTGCCTTTGATCCACGCTACCACCTT
Source organism: Brachyrhaphis roseni (assembly GCA_903066815.1). Lineage (NCBI taxonomy): Eukaryota > Metazoa > Chordata > Actinopteri > Cyprinodontiformes > Poeciliidae > Brachyrhaphis > Brachyrhaphis roseni. The sequence continues at coordinate 531 of CAEFZY010035956.1, forward strand.
TGGGCATGATAATAAGTCGGATGCTAATGTGTGAGGTACTAACAATAGAGACTAAACGCTGTGGAGAAGGGATGAATGCGAATGGGATTCTGGTCACACAATGTTGTTGCAGGGCATCCAAGAAGAGCTGAAAGACATTGTGGAGGAAGTCACAGAAGTATGATGCTGTCAAAACACCATTGTCCAGGATTGCAGTCAATTTGCTTGGAATTCATCTGGCACATTCTTTTCTAGCCCTTGCAAAAATTACCATACAAAAACTACCTGATAAACCATCCATTAAGTAAAAACTCATGTTACTGGTCATCGAGAGTTCTATTTTTTGTTGGGTACACACTTTGACTTATTACCAAGCCATGGATTAATCTTTATTTGTTATCCAACCAAGAGGAGCTCAATTAAAAAACAAAATTAATGCATTGTCCTCCTCTACCATGCTTGCACTAAACGCAAAAGTCATCGATTCCTGTACCCTAATGGTGAAAAAAGCCACATCATTTTCAAAATTGGCCTGTTTGTTAGACTTACGGAGTGCATATTTTAGTACTTGTACTCTAATTTGATTCATAATGAATACCTGCAACATGCGCTTGGAGCTATTCACAGTGTAGTAAAAAGTACATTATGGCTGAGATACAAAGTTGGCCAAGCCAATATTTTTATTTTTTTTTCTGGTCAACAGCCTAATCCAGTGAGTAAAGCTCTGAGACAGCTTGACAGAAGTGCACAAATATCAGCAGGAACATGATTATATCATCATCCCTTAATTCCAGCTGCCAGCTTAGTTTTAACTGGAAAGTATTTCTATTTTTATTTAGGTACAAACAGCAGGTCCTTTGATTCTTCTGCCGTCAGTCAGTGAATGTTTCAGCTTACAGAGGAAAGTTCCTCAAAATAAAACAGTGAAGAAACACTGAACAGCACTTGACCCAGCAGTTTTTTTTTTTTCTGACAGAAAAGTAAAATCTCTGAACAGAAAAAAATTGACAAATGGATGGACTCGCTATTATTAACCTTATCTTGTCCAGTCCAACCATCTCTATATTTTTTGGCAAGAAAGGATGAAGATGAGGAAAAAGCTTTAAAATACCTTTATATTTTACTGCAGCACCTTAATCTCTAACTTTTAAAATCTCAATTAAATTATCACTTTATTATCACTTTTTAAAAAATTGCAACTTTTTAAAACGTGAGTTTATGTGGTATACTATTAAAACATTGATTTGTTTTTATTCATTTTTATTTTTTCAAACATCTTTATTGGCGGTACCAATTAAGTAGAGTTGTAAAAACTGTTGGATTGCAAAATTAAGCTGAGAAAAGTGATGACAACATTTAAAACAAAGCACTACATTTCATGAAACCTGCTCTTTGGAATTTTTGGGGATGTGAAACTGCTTAGTTGTCATAAGAGAATAGTAGGTGCTGCTACTTGTGACTTTAAGGAGGAACTGATTATTTAAAAAATGCTGTGTTTTTGAAAAACATCTATGTATGTCTTTCTGAACTGACAAAGTTTGCAATACAGTAATTTATTTTTTACCTCTGCAGGGTATTTAACTCAAAATTTCTGGTTAATCGTTACAGTGTTTTTCAGTTCAACAGCTTTTATATTTTTTCTGTCATGGGTTGTGAAATTCATAAGAGTTTTTAAAATATTATTAAATAATTTACTATTTAACTTTATGTCTTAATTTATATGCAACTTCTATGATGTGGTCTTCATCGCCATGTCTTTTAAACATACCCTTTGCATTCAAAGGGTAATGAAGCTCAATGTCTGCAGCAGATTACAGTATATTTAAAAGTGGATATTGTAATCTGACATTCACAGATGTACTTCATACAATCGGAATGAGCTTGAGAAACTTTGTAAAGACAAATTGGCAAGAACCTTAGTCCTTATAACTGCAACATTGGTAAAGAAACATCTCAAAATGCTTCAACTTTTTCTTTCACATTTAATTTATGTACTACTTTGTTTCACTATTCTGACTTTGTGCATGGCCACAGTGTTAATCAATAAACAGCACATACCTAAATGATATTGTCATTGAGGCTTTAGTTCCCATAATCTGCATCACCTAAAATAGACAGCAAGAGTTATGGAATGTCAAAATAATAAATACTAAGATGAAAGTACAAATTCCTTACAGAACTTGCAATCATCTCAAATAGACCACTAAAAACTAACGATAAGGAAATCACTTATTTTAGAAGAGTTTGCTCAAGCTCTAGTCAGCCACGTGAACACATATTTTGCTGCATACTCTGTATTTTCCAATCTGTCAAACAAAGCCTGGGCCATCATTATGTACCCGAAAACACTACGAGCGATAGCAGGTCTCTGGCTGCCGTGAGTGGGTGTGCGCCAATAAGGCCTCTAGATGTGGATATTATTTCTGTTTTTAGACTAAAGCTAATTTCTCCCTAAACTTTAACTGTTGTAGATAAAGTTTTAATATGAAAAATGAGGCTATCACTTAACTGGGTTCACTCATACAAATTTAACCTCCACTATGGTGCACTGAATGTCTCATTATTGAGATGTACACATGGTGGTAACATATATATCGTGTAACCACTGAGTTCAATGTTCAAATTCTGTTCTTCACCACTCAACCTGATGTAGCGGTATGCTATTGTGCAGTGTTGCATCATCTTTGGATGTTGAGAAGGTGGATGAAAACCTTAACTCCATAATTTATTCTGCAAAGTTGACAGCGTTGGAATTCTGATGTCTGCTCTCAAGAAGGCCTTCTCGAAACAGAATTTTTTTTAGGACCAAGCTTTTAGTTCACTGTCAATATTCTAGGGGCATAGGTTAATACTCATTTGGGCTGGCATTAACAGCCATCGCTAGCTATCTGTTATAAGCTTTCCATCAGGATTTTCCGCCTGATTTTGGGAAGAAGACAAATCCTGTCTGACAAGCATGAAAAGAACAAATTACACCCGAAAAGCAGTATTTTAACAAAGAAAATTGAATAACTCAACACAGATTAGTGTCATTGAGCAATTAAGTGCCCACTTACATTGTGACCCTGTAATTAGGTTGTGGATGGGCTCCATCCACTGTTAAGAATAATTGTTATTATCAGCCTGCTGCAGATTTCAGCCAACAAAGAGCTTTTAAAAGATTTACTTTGATGTTGTCATGTGACTGTTGTTTGGAGGTTTTTGGAGGTTAATGGGAGGATAATCGGGACTGTTTGATCTCAGTTGAGTAGCTGGTATTTGCATCTCTATGTGTGCTCTCTCTTACTTGGTAAAACAGTAGGAGAGAGAGAAAAAATGTGTCCTGTTGTGAGTAAAATTATAAAACAGGGGATTCTTACACATATATGTTTCCATAATGTTTAGCAGGACTGTAAGGTGTTGGTTAATTTCTCAGCGATACAGCAGAAAAAATAGGTTTGGAACCAAATATCTCTAATTTAATTAGAATTTTCTGCTAATAATAACTAATACAAACATAACATTTAACTGCTTAGAAGATTGGGACAAAAAATAAATAAATAAATAAAATGGACTTAATTAAATTTACCTGCTGAAAAGTTATTTTTAAAAGTTACTTTTAATCTGAAAAATATGCCACTTTGGAACACACGTTCCAGTTTATGGAGCTATATATATCATAAAATACAGGAGACAATCCACGTGTGCTACATAATATTGCATCTTATTGGTTTGTCACTTCCACCTGACTTGGTTACCCCTGGAAGAGCCATAGCATTTTAGTTCATACCTTTCTAATGACTGGTCAGAAGAGTTTCTCACCTGAACCTCAAAAGCAGTTTGGAGAATTTTTAGTGTTGGCAGCTTTCTTTTTTCTTCTTTCATTGAGTTAATGAGTATCAAATAAACAACGGTTGATTAGTATCAACTTTTACTTGAGACCAGTGATAACCTTTCATTAGTCTTCCCATTTGAAATTACTACTTTATGTGAAGAAGAACCCAAAGAAATTTTTCTAATTTAACTAGAAAATTAATTTCTAGTTAATTTTCTAGTTATAAAATTAACTAGAAACAAAGAAAAACACACTCTACGGTTGAGAGGCATGGTGTCACAGAAAACACAACTCAAATCAGACCCAACAATGCAGACTACCTAAGGGCCTCTATCAATGCAAACTGGACTTAAACCTCAGTAGTGCCACTGATTGATTATCCAAACCATTCCACATTGATGCAGTATTGTATGCTAAAGAATTCCAAACCGATGCATAGAAAAAAGCCCACATTGTTTCTTCAAAATCCCCTTTTTATTGATCTTATGTAATCAAATTTTCTACGACACTGAATTTCATGTTTTATTTGCAAGACATATTCATCACATCACATAACAAAAGGCTTGAAATGTTCCACAGTGTGGAATGAATTGATGCATTATAAGTTTTACTCATAGACAAAATATATTGAGCTTTTTAAAGATATCCACATTTCTTGAGCCGCACTTGTTATTTTAAGGAATGATTAAAGAGATCTAAAAGTGAATAGAGAGCAACTTGAATTCTACTCAACAGCTTTAGATGTATTATGAACTAGCATAGGCAGCTCAGGCGTGTTTTGGTCCTCATGGAAGACATATATAAAACATGACAAGTTGTGTTTAGCAATGTAATTGGTGTGAGATTTAAATATTAAAAGTTATAGAATGAATGTTGAAAATGATTCTTTCTTTTGAAAGTCAGAAAGGGCTTTCCACCGGGGCACTATCTTGAGAAGCAACCCTTTAAAAGTTACCAATAAAAGTTGACAATTTCCCTAATTAAATCTACTTTATACACATTCTACAATTAACCTCAAGTGGTCAAATAATTATTGGCCGAATAATCAGTAAATATGAAGTAGGTTGAAGTGCCTGCAGTTTTGACCAGGGGATTTTACGTCAGTACACAGAGCTGTAGCCAGACACTGTAGCATAAGGCTAGATAATGGAATAATTAGACAAAAATTTGGGGAGTACCTGTGTTACTTTGGTAGCAGTGATGCATATTTATAGCATATATGCTGTTTCATGTGATCTTTGAACATATCTAAGTAAGTCTGGCCCAGTTTAGATGCTGATCATAAGGTGCATACTCCAGTATCAGATGCTTAAGAAGATCTGGACTGGAGTGTTACTTACTTAAAGCAGTGCAACTTTTGCTGCCTTGACATCTTAATAATCTGGTGATCTTGAGAAAGCAAAGCAAATTTTCTCTAAATAGCTATCTTAATTTTTTATTGAAATTAAGAGTGTTTGCTTTGTCAAAAAAAAAAAAAAAAACAAGTTAAAACTTGTCTGGTTGCCTCTATATACCTGTTTTGTCATTATGTGGCACTCAAAGTTAAAAATAGTCTTTCAGCTCAATTTGGCCAATGTTGACAATTATTTTAATTGATTGAAAAAAGGAAAAGCCTTGTGCTGTGGCTAATTTCAGTTTGCCTCTCTATGCGAGTCCTGGTGTATTTCACATCTCAATTACCCATCAAAAAATTTGATGCAAACTGTTGACAGCAAAAGAATTTAATGAGGGTTTCGTAGGGCCCTCTCATGGAACACTCATCATTATCTGGGAGGAAATTAGTTACTCAGGCCACTAGAAGTGTTTTTTTTCGTTAGTTTTTTTAAGTATGATTGCTCACTTGGGATGGTTAGAATATTGTATTTAAAAAAAAAAAAAATGTCTGTTTAACAACAAGAAGAAGACATATTTAGGAAAAGCTAAAGAAATTACCTTTTTTACTCTTGGATAATTTATTTAACTTTTGTTTTTAATCAGATTCTAATCAACTAATACCATGGAACACAGAAGCTTTTTTTCCATGTATAATTAAAAACTTTGGTTAGATATGTGAATCTTGCTTTTTTTCCTTATTTTTTTATTAGTTTTAACTCATGTTATCCAGGTTTTACAATTTTATTTACCTACTTTTCAATTTTCTGTACCTGCTTTGTCCTGTTCAAGATTGTGCCAAGTCTACGTACTTTATCAGTCAATAGTTGAGATCAATGGTGCATTCAGCATGGCTTACAGACCTGCCATTTCTTCCAGAGTGCTATTTATGATGTATTACATTGGTTTTTACAGCTAATTGCAATTAATTATCTTAGATTCAAGTAATGTACCAGTTACTTTATTCAAGTAATTTGTATTTGCTGGAATAAAAATGTAAAGTAACTCAATAAATTTAGTAGTTACATAAAGGTCTTCATTAGAATCAAGATTCTTAAAAAACTGCAGCTTTTTATGTACTTACTCTACTTTAAGACCATTAAGGGGGCAGTAGTTCCAGCTCTTTTTTTTAAGATACTCTTATGTGCTTCCATTAAGTGTTGCACTCTCAGTCTATCACTCTTTTTCTCTGTTAGTGGGTCTTCAGTCTGCATTTTATATGGGTTACCACACAATTCCAATTAACTTTGCCCACAGTGGTCTCTTTAGGGTGATTAAGGTAGGTGAGTGGATGATTAATGGCATGATATCGGAGGAGAAGTGAAAAGGGAAGTGTACCATTGAGAGAAAATGTAAGGTGTGGTTATTGATGGGCAGCAAGGGGAGGGTACACTATGTCAGAAGTTTTACATCTTTGTTTTAGTCTGTAGTCATGAGTTGAATGCCAGAGTTTACAAATATTGTTGGTACAAGTGTTGTATACCTTGAAACAAATATAGCACTACTGAATGCTTTTCACTTATTTTTCAAGCTCCAACAACAAACTTCAAGGTATTTTGGCTGTCCACCTTAACTAAAATCTAAACTGACAAGTTGTTCGAGGAGAGCATCAGAGGTCTAGCGATCCACAGCTTAAGAGGCTAGATTTGCTGGAATGTAGGGTTGGCCATATCAATCTAAATAGTAATAATATTGATATAAGGGAAAATATTGGTTTCAGATCGGTAAGATCAATAATTCTGTTTATTGTTTCTCTTCCAAATGTCCAGTAAATTATTCCAGGGCATATGCAGAAATTAAAATGTGAAATATCAAGAGCTTACATTTTCTATATGAGAGCAGGATAGGATACTTTTGTAGTATTTGCACTAAAAGTGTTTTAATTCCCCTATAAGTGCAGTTTTAGTATTATTAGTTTAGATAGCTGAAATGAAAATGGGTACCTGTCATACTAAGATGAAGGAAGTTGGCCACAGACTCTTTTTCTGGCTAGATGGCACATAGATACCCTCAATGTGTCCTATAGTTGAGTTCCCGAACTCATACTTGGTCATCTCAGAGTCTTTTATATCAAAACAAATTCATGTGGTTATTTATGTTCAACTAAGAATGTGTGTGAAGACTTAAAAAAGGCTGTTCACAGATGGTCTCCATCCAATCCATCTGAGCTTGAAATATTTTCCACTGGTGGAGGAAACATTTCAGTCTCCAAATATACTGTTAATGATATCCCTCAAAAGACTTGCTGTAATTGCTTTAGCAGGTAGTTCTACAAAAATATTGATTCATGGTGCTCAAAAAATACATAACTCAATTATCAGAAATTAGTTGTAAAAACATTTGAAAAGCATTTTTTCATTTTCCTTTCACATGAAAGCCTTTGTGTTGGTATGATTCTAATAATGTACATTTATTTTCTAATGTGACAAAATGTGAAAGAGTTCAAGGTGTGTAGAAAATGCACCACCATGCTTTTTCCCTTCTATCATACTACAAATAAAAGGCATGTTTAAATCAGTTCACTTTTGGATTAACTTTATTGTAGCCTTAAAATTAAATTAGATATTTCGCCTGGGAACTGAACACTTTTAATGAAACTGTCTGTGATGTTTAATTCAAAAGTTGGTTAGACTTTCTCTTCATGTATACCTTGAGTTTCATCCTGATAGTGTACAAATGCAAGACAAATTAGTTGTTTGACACATTTCTGTGGAGCACTTTCACAAGTTTGGCAAGCCTTCCCTGCCAGAAGCAAGTCTAGGGAAGAGAAGAGTTCCATACATCATTGTGCTTAGGCATTACTGTGGGTAATGAAGTGTGAACTAGGAGTAGCACTTCATTTTGTCATAAAGAGTGTGAGCGAGCTCACTGTAGTACGAGGAGATTGTGGACCGTCTTCAGGCAATCCCAGCCAAGTGCCTCGAATTACAGCCGTCAGTGAAATGAATAAAAAATGAACTCTATTACTGTTTGAATGCAATTGCTTTATGTTTCACCTGAAAGTGGAAGCAAACAGTGCAGTCATTGAAGATATCTGAATAATAGTCTTAGGGTTAAAGATGGATAAATCTACTTGCCATGAAGTTTCAAACTTTTTTCCTATTAACTAGTTAAGACTTTTTCCCCTAGTGAGATTGCTGCAATATGAGCAAAATTTCATTTTTAGGTTGGTTCAACTTTTCTCATAATTCTCATTCAATTTATGGCTGGTCCAAGAAATGTGTCTTGTTTTCAAAAACATTATTTTGGCCAAAATTATTTTTTGGGCTCATCTGAACTACAGTTCAAACCAATGGAGTTTTTTAAAGATGAAAAAACACGACGCTCTTTTTTATGAATGGCTGCCATAACCCTCTTATCAAGATGATCAGGCAGTCCTTAGCTAACCTATGGTAAATTAAATATAATTTAAATGTAGGTATTTGGACTGCAAATAATCAAAAATGTAGATCGCGGACTGCTAGATGGTGATAAAGTTCTTCTTATACAATCTTTGGATGCCTTTGAATAGAAAACATTGTCACTGTGGCTTAAACAAAAGATATGTATTTTAGGAGAAATACTTTTAAAATACTGATGTTTTAAAGTAGAATGACATAAGGAGATACATCAATAAACAGTTAATGCACCCAAAACTCAAAGACAATGGGCGATCAACTTAGAAAAAATAAAGTCCATTTTACAAATACAAATTTTATACATTTAAGTATTTAACGACATATTGAGTGATGTATTGAAAGAAAATGAATACATACACATGTATGTATATTTCCAATTTTATTTTAAGGCTCACCTACATAATTATGTCAGTAACAACTTTGTTATGGATTGAATTAGTAGGTCTTGCTTTTTATTCTTCAATGTGCAAAATCATGAAATGATGTAATGGACCACAAATACGTAAAATAAGAAGACCTGCTTTCTGTTATTACCAAGCAAATTTACATCTGTAAGCAGGTAAACAATTTACCAAGTGGAAAATATTAATATAACCAGTATTTTTTTCTTAAAAATGTATTTTCTTTTTATGTACCATGGTTTCAAAGCAATTAATTTTTCTAAATGCTGTTAAAACACAAGACAATGTTACCAGCAGGCTCAAGCAAGTCTTTCTGGTGGAAACATTCAGGGACTTTCATTTGTTTCTAGGCAAGCACACATAATTTCACAGCTTGATGTATTGTCCGCGCAGACAACATTGCCCCAGGATACCTTAGATAAGTGTGCAGCATTAACAACAGAAGGCCTCTGTTGTAAGCAGCTGCTTGTGTGGCTGTCAGACTGAATTCAGGTGTCACCAGCTATCGGAGGAGCAGTATACCCCAGGTGTGAATACAGTGCTTTTCTCTGACATTTTAATGCGGAATGATTCAAAATGTTATGAACCTTAAGGGAATTTGCTCTTATTAAGATAAAAGAAGCTCAGGGCCAGTTTAATCATGTCTTTATGTCTTGCACAAAGTAAGCTTTGCAAAAATTTGCAAAAGATTGTATTCATTATACAGTAATAGCCAAAAATGTATGCCTGGAAGGCAATGACTCAGTGATCTTTGCGCCTGGTCATGTTGCATATGTATTTATGGGGCTTCAACTTGTATTAAACAAAATAGGGAAAAGATTCAAAGCCTGCCAAGCCTTGTTCAAACAGTTCTGCACCATATTTTTCCATCCAAAAGTACCTCCTATCTTTTGCAACAATATTGCTCTCAGTTACTCAAAGGGGGCACACAGATGATGTAACAAAGAGAGTCACAAATGTGTGAACTAAAATGTGATCCGTAGCAGTGGTTATCAAGCTTTTTATAACAAGCATGACCTCAGTAAACATCCCATTGTCAGAATGCCACAGACGTTTTTTTAAAAAAAAGAAACTACAACAGGAGTTAAACTAAATGCTAAAAATTATTTCTGCAAATGTTATATCTGCTATTTTCCCCACTGTTTTATAAGAGCATCAACAACTATCAATAGATTTGAAACATGAATAAATGTAGGAGTTCCTTGTTCTCTGTCATTGGTAGGTTCATACTGGGTGTTATAAAGGTTTTCTGGTGCTTCTTCTGTCTTCTGTAGTTCCTGATGAAGAGAGATGAACATGAAAAATTATCCATTTGGCTGCTGGTGCTGAGTAGCTCAGCTAGTTTGTGAATAATATGCAAAACATTTCTTTTCAGTACTGCTAAATGCAGGTCAAGTACAAATAGTTGATCAGATTGTCATTAGCAAATTCTTTTACACAGAACTGTACCATGATGGACAATATTAATTCAACACTATCCATTAAATAAAAAGTTGTTGATTATATGCTTTGGAATTTTGCCTCAAAGTGCATTGGTTAGTTTAACTGTGATAAACACAATTTGCTGTTAAGTTTGAAAAAAACAAAAAGTTGTCTAAAGGAAATTTAATAATATATTGCTGGTTTTCAACACAGTAGAGAGAAATTTGTTTTATCTGCTTAACCAGCTTTGGCAAATACATTTAGTTTCACAGTTCATATCATGAAGTCATTTATATAGTGATCAATGCCAAAAGCAGATTGGTATTGATTAAAAGGGATCAACAGGATCAACAAATAAAAGCAAAAGTAGGCTTTTCTTATTATAATTTTCCTACTGAAAGGAAAAAAAACAAAAAAAACACCTGAAAACTTGTCACTTATTATCAATTGTCAGTTATGCTGGGTTTTAGGTTTTTTCCTGTTTTTTTACCCAAGCAGGACCCTTTCAAGGCTCACCTTAACAGCTGACAAAGCAGGCAGCAGACAGGCATTACAAGTGGTACGCAGTAGGGAATCAATCTAATACAGAGAAAACAAATACTCTGAGTCGCTATGAAGACAGAATACACTGGGTTTCTCTGTGGCTCTGCCAAGATATACATCTCTGTGGTTTGCACAGGTTCAGTGTGTGAAATAACTCCAGGTTTCCAGAGGCTCTTGTAGATCAATACAACATGATTTTGCAATGGTGCCATAATTTTGACCACCTAACTTATTTTCTCCCATTAATAATATTTTTTGGCAGGAGTTAGATCATTCAGTGTTGTCTGAATGTGATTTCCAAGGGTTTTCTGTTGCTTGTCATCTTAACATCTTTTAGAATAAGGAACCATAACGAAGAAAGTTCCTTGTAATCAAGATAGACAAAAAAAAAGGCTTAAGACCTTTAAGACTAAAAATCAAACTAAAAATGCAGACATCACAAATGTAAGGAAGAAGATAACCTAAAGAAGCTAAATATGTCACCTGACTTCAAAACATAAGTTAGGTGTGTATACATTCCATTTTTGTTTTTAAATAATAGCTACAAAGTTTACACACCAAAGACTGATACAGTTACTGTCCTGTTTGTTTCAGTGGATACAGTGTAGATAAACAATGTCAATGACATTTTTCTTTCAAAAGTATAGAAATTAAGCTGTATATCCTCTTAGATTCGGGCATGTAATGCATCCAGTGTGATACATTGTTGTTATATTTGGGATATATAATTATTGCTTAGGGTTGGGTATGGAGTCTCAAGAAATAGTGCTCCATTTTTTATGCGCCGCCGCTGCTCCAAACTACCTCCACTGCTTCTTCCTGTGGGTCTTCCCCAGTGTTGTACATCAGACTGTCCAACCCTGTTCACTGTTTACGATTTTATACTGTACCAGCTGCTAACCTCGACAAGGGTTGTTTTTGTTTTTTGTGCACCATGTTAGCAGATTAGTGGAAGCTCAATAACATGCAGCTTTAGATACTGACACGTGTAAATGAGAGGTTGCACTAGACTTTCTTAATCGTCCATCATTTTGATTGATGTGGTAAAAAAAAATTCCCATCATAAGCTATTTTTACCCATCAATTTTTAAATTGATAATGACATTTGTTTCCATTTAATTTTTATGCAGGTTAATTAATATTTAACACAGTGACGATTTCTGATATGGGCACCACGGGCAACCACCCAGGGCGGCATATGTGGCATTCACATGCAGTGTGAACATAGCCTGAATCAAAATTGAGAATTGTTAGCAATCTGAATTGTTCAAATTTAATTGGTGCTCACCCCTAATTATGCTAGCTGTGTTCAGGAATTATTTTTTTCATTTAATCATGCTGCCAATCCTTTTTATCATTGATCATGCTAAAACTGCAAAAGTTTTATAAATGATATTGTTGCAACAGTAAACATAGTGATTTCACCTTTTCCCTTAGGTTAGCATTATTTTATAATAATGTATTCACAGTCTCCAACTTTGCCGACCTTATAGTGTCATTCATATTCCTTGGAAGTGCTTTCCCTACTCTGTTTATTATGTATAGTCTGTCTTTTGATCTATTTCTGGCCTTGTTTTATGTTTATTGAATCAAGGTGGGTTCAGGGCAACAACAACTTAATCTGGGGAATTACAAGAGCCATCTGAAAGGGAGCACAAAACAAATCCTTCAAAAAATATATAATGTAGCACTTTCAATGTTTATATTGAATCTGTATTCCCTTTCGAAAACACAATGCCAGAGCACAGAATTTATGTGGAAATATGCATTTCCCTGTTCATGTCTGATTCAAAGAAGACACACATCTCTGGAAAACACTGACAGATGTTATAACGACAAGCTTTAAATTTAAAAGTTGTTGATTATACTTCATTTATTCAACAGGGACAGGATTCACGACTCCTGACAGGAGCACGAGGAAGTAATGATAACTTTTTCTGCACCATGTTGTTTATGTCTCAGAGGAGCTAATTACTATTGTGGAAGTGTTAGGTTGCCAATTGAAGCCAAGATCTCACCACTTTAAACATGTCTTGACACCACTATAAGGGAACAATCCACACTTATAATTGTGATCGAAGGCATCATAGTTTTCAATCACCACAGCTATCGAACACCTATCTAAAACCATTATTTCTTCCACTGAAAACGTATCTATTATTCTGTCAAAGTAGAGTGCAAACTGAACTTTCATTCAATCAGTTTGAGCACTGAATGATTCTCCTTCCAAGCAGGATAATGAAGAAATTCCGTTGATGTGGCTATGTAGACAGGTAGCTATTGATATGTAAACAAATTTAGCATTCTGTGTTTGCCAGCACAAGACCAGATGCTGTCAGAGTTTCCAGGGCATCATAATCTTGTTCCATCTGGCATATGGTGGAGCCAGCCTCTAAAATGCATCACTTGAGGGATGTACTCTCATATGACTTGGCATACCCTGTGCCGTCAACATTTGAGGTATTGTGCTGACTGACTTCAAACGTTCAATTTGAGCTGGATGTCTCAAAATGTCACCCGTGACATCTGTACAGACAAAGCCATCTCCACCAATCGAAGTGGAAGAGACTGGAGAGATAAATGGCTTTTTTTTCATGGCAGGAATTGCAGTCTAATATCTAAAATATAGTCCCGATAGCCCTGCATGTAGCTGTGTTGCCTCTGCCCCTTTGGGAGAGCAGACTATTTTTCTCTTTTTTGGCCACAGCATAGAAGCCAAGCAGGAGGCAGGGGAGGCCAGATTGGCAATATTTATCTTGGTCTGAAAAAGGAACTGAGCACAAATATTCAGGGTAATTTTGAGCTTCGGAAAGTCTGCTGGGGAGGGGGCATGAGGGCTGTATAAATATCAAAGTGAAAGAAAGTACTCCATTACCATTTGTTTTGGGCAGCTATTCAAATCATAATAAAGAAAGTGCTAGATAAAGAGATGAAAAACAAAGAAATAGTTTTTATTTACTTGTGCTACAGCTGTGCTCTGGAACATTTCAGTTAACACTTAACAGCTTCTATAGATCATGTAAGGTTTTAAACAATGTATTTGTTTTTTTATTTCCTCATTTTGCTATGTAGTGATAAACACATCTGTCAAACACATACATACATTACTTTGAAATGCACTACACTTAGAACAAAGGCTTGTTGGGAAACTGTTTGTTCACCAGTCAGAGCAGAATTGCAATCAATAAAAAAACTCAGAGCCTATTAGCCTGGGTGAACTGTTTGACACCAACTGGCCCCTATTACTCAGGTCGGTCAATGATGTTTGTCACTTTAATGCTATTAGCACTATTTTCTATTAAGGCCATCTTAGATCTGCCTGGGAATCTAAGGCAGTTTCCTTCCACCAACCCTTTAGTGGCTTTTATTTTGAGCCTAAAGGCAGAAAGTCATGACATGAGTTTGTAAAAACTACATAACATACTAATAGAGACAGAGTGTGTTTTAAAAGGGGGGCACATAGTCATGAAGTTGTTAGCAGTATCACATTGAGACAAGAAGGTGTTGGGTTCAGTTCCGTCCAGCTCCTCTATGCATGAAGTTTGAATGTTCTTCCCATGTATGTCTGTGTTCACTTTGGGCACTCCAGTTTCATTTCTTAATGTAAAATCATGCAGGTTAGGTTATGTGGTCTCTCTAAATTGTCCTTAGGAGTACGTGTGTGGATGCATAGTTCTACATCTCTTTGGATTATCGACCTATTCAGTGTATGCCTTGCCTCTCGCCAATAATACACTTGAGCTAGCTCCCAGTACCCTGTGACACTGCAAGCAGAAAGTGGGTTTAAAAAATATACAAATGGATACTTTGAAAGGGAACATAATAATAGCTTAATAAAGTAATTTTTGGCAGCTCTGAAATATACTGATGAGCTCTTATTTTTTATCTTATGGAAGGCCCCACAATACTTTAGCAGGCTCCTTGTGACTAAGTAGAACTATGCTGGGCTTTCCACACCAAGCATACTCGAAAAAACCCAAAAACCTTCATATTTAACCAAATTGAAGAAGTAGGATTGTCCGTACATCTGAAACTCGACCAGTGATGGAAATTGGTTTAATTTATCCTTTCAGAATAAAAATTACAAATATTTTCATAAGAAAAGCTTCAATGTATCACAGTTATGTGTATAATAGAAAATAATATGATTTTGGCATAGTTCTTGGAATTCCAAAGTAAACAATGCGGTTCTATCATTTTCTTTCTTAATGAACCACAGAAATGTTGGCGCTAATCACCAATTTTGGGTTCTGCCATAGTTGGACCCACCACGTGAAAAACTTAATTTTCTTTCAAAGCAGTAAAGTGGTTGTTTGACGATAATCCAAAAAGAAAAAAAAAGTGCTCTTTCCTTTCTGTGGACACGTTTTGCTGTGAAAATCATCTTTGTTGAGAAAGTAATAGTTTCTCTAAAATAATCTGAGTCTTGAGTGACATGGTTGAAATCAGTGAAGGCAGAGATGGGTTCACGTCTGATGGGATTAATACCTGTGTGTAAAGCTGAACATTTCTTTTTTTGGAACTTCAGCCACCAGAAATAAATGCACTAATGTCAGCATCAATTGTAGTAATGACTTGAGTTAAAGTCACATTTTAGCCCCAGTTTTCAAATGTACCTGTGACATCAGTTGGTATCATTGTCTGTATCACATTTGCATGGGCTGAGGCGTTCTGCTTCCCACTCAACTGTAAATCATTGGTGTGTTTAAATGTGAAAACAAAAGTATTGACGATGTCCTTAGGCAAATCAGCAAAATGTAAAGGTAGGTAAGCTCAGATGCCACCTTTGCTATTCTCTTGGAGATTAGAGACAGAAGGTCAATGGATTGAGTTCAGATAAAGCAGGCAATTCAACCAAACAAGCTGACCCTCTCTTTCCTGCTTTCCCTCGTATTCTCATTATTGCCCTTATCAACAATGGAAGAGTGGGGCACATGAAAAGGATTTTGCAAATGGATACACCGTGTACTGTATGCATTGCAATGTACATTTCATTTCTGTGATTGCTGTGAAAAAAATCAAGCTTCTCTGCCCTCTCTCTGTGGACCAACTACCATCTGAAGAAATGCACTCCTTCCAGTCAGAAACAGTGTTGTTTTCAAGTTCCTATTACGTTTCTTGAACAAAGGTACATCGTAGAATAATTTAAACTGCAGCAGTGTCTGGCTAAATAATCTTTAGTATCTGAGAAGTTAACCTGCCCACACAGCTTCAGACCAATCACCATTTTTACAATAGTGCTAACTAGTAAATTTGAACTGTAAAACTGAGTGATCAAAAAAAAAAAAAAACAATTTGCCATTTATGAAATATGTAAAAAAAAAAAAAAAAAAGACTCTTCTATCTTTATTTCATTAATGGCCATCACCTACATCTATAAATCATGTTTGCTTTGTGGAAGATCAGGAAACCTGTGATAGTACAGTCACATTTACTATAATTTACAAAATAGAGCAGAATGTTTAAAAGCCTCCCAATGTTACCCTACGTACCTGTTATAATTATAGCTCCCATTTGCAAAGATACACAACATTTCCAAAACTTCAGTGTGTTAGTGCCATTAGAGCAGAAGACACAGAGATAAGGTCCAGTTGTGGTCTGCAGGTGATAGTTGAACCAAAAGTAGGTTTTGTCTGCGATATGAGGTAGATACCACACTAATAAGCAGCAACAATCTTCTTTTTTGACGACCTCTGGCAGCTTTTTCGATCATACCATACGGCGCGTACTCTCACTTTAACAATCAGGAGCACACCAAACAAAATTCCTGTTTAAACAGGTGATGCTCTCATCATGTGCACTTCATGTGGAACTGATGTGAAATTTCAGCCTGTTAATAGTGAATATGTGCGGGTGTGCTCAAAGTTATTCTTTAGCAGAAGGACATTTTCACAGTTGTTTTTTCTTCATTTCTTACTGTTTGTTATGTGACCTGCGCATCTCTAATGACTTCTCTTGGTGTAGAAATAAAGCACAAGAAGGTGCTTCATCTGTGGCACCAGTTTTCTTTAATTTTCCAAATGTATTT
The DNA here is from genome assembly GCA_903066815.1 of Brachyrhaphis roseni. NCBI lineage: Eukaryota > Metazoa > Chordata > Actinopteri > Cyprinodontiformes > Poeciliidae > Brachyrhaphis > Brachyrhaphis roseni. Next base: position 17,487 of record CAEFZY010035956.1, read on the forward strand.
ACAAACAGTGGGCACAGAGGTAACCTCAGTCTCTGCTAGGAAAACACGCACTCCAGCAAAAAGGAGTCATAGTGTTACTGACTTCCTGCAACTTTTTCACATTAGCAAAATACTTACAATGCACAACATTAATAAACAAACTATGTTGACCTGTAGTAAACATTGATTAGTAATTAACATACCAAGTTAAGTCAAGTTTATGTGCAGAGCACATTTCAGTAACAAGACAGTTTGGTGCTTTACACTGTTAAACATAATGCAATAACAGTAAATAACAATGAAACGAGCAATAAGCATTACATTTTGACAAATCAAAAGTCATCAAGAATAATTTTCGTCAAATATTAATAAATATCCCAGCTATTAATGGGAACTCTAAGCAAGTGGGGTTTGTTGAGATGCTTATTCAGTTCATGCACACACATGCACACAAATATGCTATCATACACACGGTCTTATACTTGCATACAAAGGCTCTTGGAGAAAATGAAACTTAAGATGATGTAGTACATCAGATGACCACTGTGCGTGCTGTTAAAGGTGAAGCGGAGTAGCTTGTAGGAACGTAATGACGTGACTTCCTGTATAGCGTAGCCGTAGCACTCTGGGCGGGTTCATAGTTTACAATAAAAAGCAACTGATTCTCTATACATAGAGATGCTGTATAGATTCGGACACATTCACATTCACTTTTAGTCTGTGAGGTAAGCGTCTCCATTCTTTTCTAGCGCTACAAAAGAATAAAATACGTAAAGTCTGATTGCTCTGTGTTGGCTGATTTTTCTGCTTCGTGTGCTTGCACGTTTTGATCCATCGGGTTTATGAACATGATTATTTTTCACAACAGGTTTTAGCCTTGATTTCCAGGAACTCAATGTTTTAGCTGTTTTACAGTTTTCTGGATGTTTGTTCAAGATTTGTGGAGCATAAAAACTGAACGAATCTTCTCCATGTATGCGACACCTAGAAGCATACTTTATACGACCAATAATCATTTTTCTTTGTCAGACATTGCAGAGACAATGTATCTCAGCAACGATCATCAGCTTTGAGGATTGTCTTGCCATCTAAGGGTGAATACAGTTCAACTTTTGACCAGTAGATGATGCATTTTTGCAGGATTAAACCTGAAAATCTCAAATGTGTTACATTTATATTACTTTAATTGTCTGTATTTTTTAAATTTATGTCAAAAATCTGGGCATGTCTCTGGGCCTGGCGGTAGCACAGGGGTACAGCAGACAACCCACATACGAGGCGTCAGTCCTGGACATGGCTGTCACAGTTTTAATTCCTGGACTACTTTCCTGTCACTTCCCTATCAAATTAAAGCCACTACATCCAAAAAGATTTTTTTTTTTTAAATCCCTCTTTCTGTAAATACTCTGTTCTACATTGCAATCTTTTCAATATGATATGTTGGGTTATCTAAAAGCACATGATCTAAATGTGAAGAAAGTAAGCATATTTTACGAAACAATAAGTCTTGATATCTAGGACGTAAGGGAGCTGCTGATGATGCGACTTCAGGCCAAGGGTGTGAAATGCAGTTTGCTGCTGCAGCAGAAAAGACTGAGCTACATTTTCCATGATGTCATCGTTTCATTTTTAGTTGAAACATTAGCATTATATGATGGTGGCAGCAGGGGTAGAAGTTCTCCCCACATTTGGCGGGTTGCTGGTTGGACCCCCGCTCCATCCGCCTCTCTTGTTGTGTCCTTGGGCAAGACACTTTATGTGCTTTGGCTGCTGGTGGTGGTTAGACTGCCCCAGAGCAGTTGTGGCCACTGTCCAGTAGCTTTCCACAATCAGTGTATGAGTGTGCGTGAAAGACTATAGTGTGAAGAGCTTTGGGGTCCTCTGGATTTGAAAAGGTGCTATACAAGTAGAATGCCATTTACTATAATGTTTTTCTGATCATCTGAGGATAAAAGTTTAACCCTTTTGAGTCAAATAATATAAAAAAAAACATTAATCCAAAAATAGGTAGGACTGCCCTACTGCTCAGTCCACTGCAAGCTTCTGGCAGGCAGTGGTGAGTGAATCTTTATCAGTGCTGTTAGATACTCTAAGTCAGTACTGCAGAAATTGGTTTATTTACTTCTGTTAGAGTAGCATTACTCATGCTGCAAATATATATGCCTAGCTTAACTTGAGATCCAATTCAACAGTTTTAAATGGTCCCAATTGTTATGCTTTTTTCACTTAAAACTACATATCTTTGCAAAACATTAAAATACAAGCTAGAAACACAATAGCCCTACAGGGGACCAAAAATAATTGTTTATATACTTACCCTTTCAGCATTTTTTCCCCCGCATACTATGTTGCTAAACAGAGCCTAAAGACCAAGATGTGTGCTTGTCACATTAGCTTGAAAAATAAATATTCTCTCGATAAAGAGTAGATTTATAGTGACTAAAAGACTGGATAGTTTTTCTAGAAAAATAATTGATCAGTAAATTTTATAGATTTTTTTATTCTTAAATTAAAGAATGTAACATCATTGTTAATGTAGCATGTAATAAAAATGACAAAATAAAAGCTATTTAGAGATAGTCAAAAGATGCAGATCAGAGTTGAAAAAATGGGGAAAAAAAACTTTTTTTGTTTGGTTGTCAGAACCAGTGCCACCCCCACATATTTTTTACTCCCATCAACCATGTGTTCTAGCCTTGAGTTGATGAAGACCGTAATTTGTCCTTTTTCATAAGCATGAATTATCACATGATATGAAAGCACACAGCATGCACAAAGCGCATAATAGTCTGAAGCCTCTGTTTCTACTGAGGACAGAAAAGGAGAAATGAGAAAAATAATTTGATGGGGGGGCTTTGTTACACTACTTGACTCAGTCTAATTGGCTCTGCCTGTAATGGCTTAAAATTGGTTACCTCCTGAGATTCTAAGTTGTTTTTTGGGATTTGTGAGCTCAAACAACGAAAAAAAAAACAAAACAAAAAAAAACAACATACCAGCAAAGACATTACAAAAGCCAATTTTCAAATATTTATGGGGATGTGGTGGAACAAGTATACTGATGTAAAATTCATTTGAAATGTTAAAATCATGAAAACCTATACAAAAAACAAGTCATCAAATTATTAAGCTGGAGAACTTTAGAAAATTACACAGCCATCTACCAGCAAGTTTACATGTGGCAAATCAGAGAAATAGAGTGGGGAACCAGAAGAGCAGATAATTGAACCTGCACATCATGTGTAGCTGACTACAGTGCAGCAATCACACATGTACAAGGCATTTTGTTGATTCTGCTATTATTTACCAGTAATTTCTTTAAATTTGAATACAATTGCAACTATATACACGCAATTGTACATCCCCTGCATCTCATAACATAGATGTGGTTACAGGTTGAGGGCTGAGTGTTAAACAGGGTACATGAGGCAACATAACATTGCTAAATAGGGAGGTAGCTCCTAAATTTAAATGCACCAGACTGGAACTACATATGAAACTACTGATCCTGCTTTGCAATTAGAACTAATGGTCATTTTTGCATCTGGTCTCAAGTAGCTACAAACCAAAATAGTACTTCACTCTCTACAAACATTGCTTTATGTTTTGAAAGAAGCAAAAGACACAAAGGACGTAAAATTTGCTGTTTTGTATTTTTCCACATGTACACTTAAAACACAATAAAAGAGGGAAATGTAAGAAATTATTGTTTTGTAATTACTGGATTCTTGTTATGCATTAGTCAGTTTCATGTAGACATTTTACAGGTGTTTGTTTCTGGATTTTTTGTTTTTTTTGTTTTTTTTTCCAGAGGTGTGCTCATTACCACACTCAAACAACCTTCTCACCTCAATTGCTTCCTGCATATAATTGCTATCTACAAACACCTGTATGTAAATTATTCCATAAGGAATATCATGTTTGTGGATTACTCCTAAAATACAATCATTTGAGAAAACAAAGTCACTTGAAATGTAACGCAATTAACAAGCAAATTAAAGCCATTGATCGAGTAATAGTTGAACAATATTTTCTGATATAGTCAAGACACAAGACAGTCCAATCTAATCCACAAAAATACTTAAATGAAAAACATCATTGCATTTGAAAATTAAAAAAAGATCAACTAATTTAGTGTATGTAAACATCTAACTCTAATTTGTGTGGAAAAACAGCAATACCTGACGCTTTCAAGCATGCACCCATAGTTTCTTAGACTATAAAATGCAAGAAGGTGCTGAAGGCCACATTTTTGTCAGTGGGCAGATCTCTGTAATTTTCAATTACACCTTTTTGCTGATGTCTCTTATCAGTGTGTCTGATGTTATACCTTCAGTGTTTTTGGAATCGATTTTCACAGTGTCTGTCGACCCTACAGGATTGGACAGTCCCATTTTCAGAAAGAAGCTGAATTCAAGTAGCTCTACAGTGAAAACAATTAATGAGATATCAGTTTGAGAATCGATCTGTCTCCTGGACAAAAGAACCATGTAAGTAACTCCGTAGAAATCAAAACCAAAACGTTCTAGAGATCTCATTGCAGGTTAGCTTTCTCCTTTTACATTATGAACTAATATTTCAATTACTTCTGAAGTTGTAGGTAATTAAATAAAATATGTTTCCTCTTTTTTCTCCCAAGAAATGTAAACTATTTTCTTGACTAAGGATAACCATATTGTGCTGCTGCAATATAACTGTAATGTCTGGAATTACTTTTTAGGCCCGAGCAGCAAAGCGCTGCGAAGGCCTATTGTATCTGTACTGTTTATTAGGCCCGAGCAGCAAAGCGCTGC
>CAEFZY010035959.1:0-12964 GCA_903066815.1 Brachyrhaphis roseni
TATATATATAAACTTCCCTTTAAGAATACATTTTTTGTGCTGGTATTGAATTTGATTTTTGGTTTGAGTAAAACCATCTCTACTGTGTACTCATGTGGTACTTTTTGCTGAAGGCTTACTTTTATCTCCCTGAATCTCTGTGTAGTGAGATTTTGATTTGAGCAGATTTTATTTCTCTTTTCAGACAAACATTTTGAATAGTACATTCTTCAATTTAAAACATGATGCTTTAAACATCATAATTCTAAGTCATACATCACTCCATGTGATATGAGTCAGTGTAAGAACGAAAAATATACCAAGACATGTGGAAGAAGAGAATAAAAAGTGAACCAGATCAAAGGCAGGCTAAACTGCACTCATCATTTGTAATGATAGATTTCACTATCATAATTAACTTCTGCTAAATTTGTCACATGACAAACCATTTGACATTTGTATTGCTTCAATTTAGTCCTGTGCAGGTATGGCAGTTCATGAATTAGACATGTAATGAGGATAGAGTAAGCCATTGGTCTCAACGGTAGAAAGCATTCTCAGTCAAATTGAAACCTTGCCTGCATGCAATGCTCTGTATTTTGATGCTCACATGTGGCAGATGGTGCAAAATGTGCCAATCTGTGCAAAAAGAGTGTTGACAGAAAACAGATGCTGCCTATCGTCTATGGTACAAAGTGTTTGTCAAATTTTACAACGCAGCACTTTTTTTATTGCTCAGCTTTGCAACTTTTGTGCTATTTGTCCTAGGGGAGTAAAAAAAAACACAGATTCAACTAGGACAAGATTGTTTTTTCTGTGAAAAGTAGGGGGGTTCTTAACATCGTATGCAGTGCAATGAGATGATGTGAATGCCTATAAGAATTTCTTCACGCCAGCAGCTTCTCTCCAGCATCAAGTGCTTTAAAAACGAGATTTCTTCCTGCTAGAAAAGTTAGTGTTTCCTTTGGCAGACAAGGTGCAGTTGGTGCTGAGATAGCTATTAAATCGGATTAAGCTTTAAACTGTCGATCACCACCAAGTATATTTATGGCAACCACACAGCCATCACTGAGATAATTATGGAATCTGAAACTTTGCTCGAATTTGAGTACTTCCAGAAGAGGTACATACCATTTCTGACTCATGCAAACAACCTGGGCATAAAGACAGTGAAGCAGTGCTCTTTTTATGAGCTAAGGAGCCTTGTTTATTTTATTTCTTACTTTGTGAAGTAGTTATTTGCCAAATAGCATCATAAATGTGCCAGCATAAATCATGGTATTGATATAGATCTCATTTTTATGTTCTCCTTTTCTCTGTTGCCTCCGTGTGGCAACATCCCCCACAGCTGCCATGTTAAAAGGATTTGCAAAAGTATTCACACTCAAACATTTTTTCACATTCTAATCACAAACATCAATGTCTTCTATTAGGTTTTAATTTGATAGATCAGCACAAAGAAAAGCACAATTGTGATGTAAAAGGCAGATGTCAAATGGTTTAAAAAAACATTCCCAAAATATCTGACAAGTATTTCATTCAAACATTGTTCAGTCTATTCAGTCTCTTACCTCTACATAAAGTCTATGCAACCATTGACATAACATTGAAAACTGACATTCATAATTCAATATACATATTGTCCAATGTATCAGCATATGGGCATTCTTTTCTTCTTTGAGGCTGCAAATGATTAAACTCACGGCAGTAGTTTCACCTTCCATCAAGATAATGACTGCAAACATAAAAACAATAATGGGCAAAACTTTTAACCTAGATATTCTGCCTTCTGCATGTCATCATAACAATGCTCCTCCATTATGCAGTTTACAACTGGAGTATTGAACTGAGGGGTATAGTTTGTGTAATGAGCTCTACAGGCATGCAGTTCCACCAGGTGTCAGTTAATTGTTGCTACAGCTAATCTGGAGGACCTGTCTTTTATGAAGAAATAACATTTTAACACAATATAACGTTCAAAACAATTGATTTTACATAATGCCATCCCAGTCCCCTATACGCTTACTTCTCTTTAAGGGGTATAAATGCTTCTGCAAAAATCTTACCAGCCCTATGATCTGAAAGCATTAAATATGGATGCTTCCATCAGTGCTCTTATTGGCTGACTTTACTTGGATCACTCAGACAAACTTCGATCTCACTTTCTTTGAAAAATGATTAAATGTGGCCTTTCATTTTCTGCAATTTTGAGTTTTCAATATTTTTCCCAGCAACTTTTTTTCCCCATGTCTTAGAGCACAAAACAGTCTCTGGTCAAATTGATGTAATTTTCATGCGTAATGAATGTTATGAACATAAGCACAAATGCACTGGGTAAAATGCTAAAATGTATTTGAGTCTTCTTGACTTGTTCTCATAAAAGTCAAATTATGTTACAGTTTAATTATAAGGCTGTGCATGTTTCCCTAAATGAATAATAAATTATCCTATCATCATTCTGCCTTTCCACCTCTTTCCACTCATCAGCTTCTTTTTCCAACCTCTTTTATGATGAGATGGAATATTAGTTAGAGCAAAACAGCTTTACGACATTTATTTCCTGATTTTCTGAATCCCCCAAATGTAGCCTTTAGAGTTGTTAGGCATAGTTTTGAGCAGCCCAACTTTACTGTCCTTAAATACATACATGGTGGGAAACCTGTATTGACATGTGTCCTACTTTACATAATGCTCAAGCCCAAGGGATTACTGCTGTGAGTGCACGAACCCATAAAATGCTTCTCACATATTCAGAGCAAATTAGCCTCCAAATCCATGTAAGCTACTGAAAGGAAAGCAATAATCGATGAGAGGTTTTCTTTGCCGCTCTTAACAGCAGAGTTATTTATCTGTTCTGACACCAGTCAGCATGGTGTCTCAGCTCTGAAACCAACAAGATCCAGAATGGGGGAGAAAATTAATGTGTTGAACAATTAAAGTATCTCAAACAATGATCAGAGACTGTTTTCACATTTCCGTTAACTATATTTGTTGTCTAATTTATTAGTTTGCTCAAAGGCAATGTGACACATGGTGTAGCAACCTGCTGTTTACTGAAGGTAGCTGTGCGGAAGCAATTAATTAAAGCATAATTTAAATAATAGCTTGTTATGTTCAAATTAAATCATAGTTAGGGTGTGTTGTCTGTTGTATTTGTCTATAGCTAAGTTAAGACTGCAAACACTGATGTTTGATTTTTTTTATAACTATCTATCGACTTATGACAAGACATTTCAAAATTGTCTGAGAATTTAAGCTGAACTCAGAAGGTTTGCAACACAAATGTTACCGTTCAGTTACCATTTTTTTATGTAAGACTTAAAGGGCACAGGGAGAATTTATAGCTACAAATCATGTTTGGGAGGACACTGAATTCTGACTGTCAAACTATAGTTGCGTTTTTACATTTTAAGTTGAAGTTATGTCTATATCTAGGTATCCATCAATTATCTAGGTGAGATATGTCCATATACCTGGTGAGATATGCATATTCACCACCATCCAGAAATCTAAGCCCCTTCAAAGATGAGCTTTTTTACCTTTCTTACCATCCACCTTGTTGTGGACCCATATTTTACCTTGTCAATTACAGCTTGAATTTTTTTTTAGTTTTAGTTAATTGTCTGACTGCAGATGTGTTTCAGTGAGAAACTATATCCTTGTGAGCATTTCCTGATTTGTGATGTGCCTTGTGGTCCTGGGATTATGAACATCCTTTTGGTCTTACTTGAATGGTATGTTTTCTTGTCTTCCCCATTTTGAAGACTGGCTGAAAGAAATTATGTCATAGCTCTAATTTAGGGATATATTAAATCTTACTGGTGCAGTTTTATATTTTTAGCTCAACAAAAACTGAATTACGCAATTCTGATTAATGTTTGGTGATGCTTTTGAATGATATATGTTGCATATTGATATATGAATTTTCAGGATATACTAAAACATATATTCTGTAATACAGAAATATTTATTTATTTTTTCTTTTTAAATTTAGAGGTGAATGAGATTTAATAAAAGATTAAAACAGTGTTAGAGATTTTCAAACAGTTTTATTTTTTTTAATGAACTGAAATAATAAATGGAACCAAATTCAAATCTACTAACAGCCCTGTGATGACCATATGTTTTTGTTTGTTTATTTCTTGAATTACAAAAAATATATGTAAAAAATGTTTTGATGACAACTCACCAAAACTTATGTCTGTCTTTATAAAATAAAAGACACAGAGGGGGATGTAATATGGTGGTTTTGGCATATGATATTTTATCAGTTATGCAGTTATTCTTAATGTTCAAGGAGTGGTGAGAGTTTGTAAGCCTTTGGGCTAAAAAGGAAATGGACCGGGGATTTTCTTTTAGTGATAAGGTTGACTGCACTGGGCTGTGGAAGTGCTCCGCTAACTAATTATTTGAAGCCTCCTCTTAGATTAGTGTCGACGTGCAGAGCTTATGGACAGTTGCATAGCAGACAATCAGACCATGTAATAACCACAGTTCCAATATTTGCTGAAATCCACTGTAACACCTCGCAAAACAAAAGTGTGGAAGGTCCTAATGCTCAGTCCAATCCCACGGCACAATGCCTTGATAAACACAGACGCCATCTTCACAATGGACAGCATCTTTACTCTGGCAATTAGGCAGAGCTTTGGATTATCGCTTTTTCAGTCCAGCACACACCAAATCCATCCAGTTTCAATTATTCCCCTCCCATTTCTGTGGCCATTTGGGCCTTTTGGACTCAGGCCCAGAAGAGAAATGCTTAAAAGGATCTGAACTGCTAAGTAAAGAGAAAAAAAGAAAACATTTTTTTTTTTTTTAGATTTAGCTTTCTCTATAGTTTTCTTTTTTCAGTATACATATGACAAATGTATACAATAAATGTAACCTTTGTAGCACACCACCAGTGTTATGGTAGATATTTTGTGAAAGCAGCAAGCTGGTAGTTGCATTTCTCTCCCTCAGGTTTTTTGTTCTGTTCAAAACAAGTAGAACTACATCTGGCTTTCAAGAAACCAATACTTTCTTTCTGCCTGTGTGGAGTTAGTCTCCCTTTTGGCCTCTGCATAAGAAACTAAAAAGCTTACAGAAAGTATTTGATTTAGTCTGTATTACTGTGTCTCAGTATATTTAAGCTTATTAGAAAGCTCACCCTCTCAATAACTGTATAAAAAACTCAAGCTTGTGGGAGTCAGGAGCCTCTGATCTCTCAAAGCCTTTCTTTAGGGGTTTTGCTAAGGAGCTTTTATTTCTCTACCTTGTCTGTTTATGTAAGTTGATTTCTGGACAATGTTCTGTTGCATTTGTGTTTCTTGGGATATATTTTTTGCAGATTTAGTCTTTTGACAGTCTAGAGCAGATCTGCATGGGTTGGATTTGCATTTTTAATACACAAGAACACCATAACAACATTGTAAACATCTTAAACTTTTTTTTAAATTAAGATATTTCTTGTAAGAATATTTATTTTATGACATTAAATGAAGATACCATGCTTTACTAATATGTTCACAAAAATGTGTATAAAACTGAATAAAGCAAATATGCTACTGCTAAAATAGTATAGCATTTTAATGATAATAATATAACAAGTATTGTTATTTTGAATTTTTAAGCATAAAGTAAGCCAATAATATGAAACAAATAAGGGCTTGCTGCTGTTATGCTCTTTATTGAATTGCACAGCATAAGTTGGTACAAGCTGGTTAGCAAGTCAGGCTGCTTGCTCAGGTGGAGTCAGCAGTTGTCCTCAAATTAACATTTTCATTCAAGAGTGGTACATGGCACCCTTTTCCACAGCTCCATTGTGTTTGTGTTTTATGACTAGAAATGCTTCTCAAATGCTAAAGTTGTCCCTTCTGTAATTGAGGGAAAATTGAAAGTCCATGCCTGCACAGCAGCACATAGGAGAATGACAACACAGTGCCACTTTATGCTTCACACAGCTGAAGAAAACATTGTTGACTCAGTTGCTTTCTCTGGAAACTCATTAAAATTACTTCAAGGAATATGTCACAATTTATTTTTACAACTTTTCCATTTCAGTTGCCTTTGGATCTCTTACGATATCATCATCTCCAACTGAATTTGAAAATTCTTATGTGAAGCTGTAGATGATGATTTCTCCACTAGGGAGGAAGAGGTCAGGGGAACTGTTGCTTCCCGGCAGTTGCTTGGAGACATAACAGACCGGCACCCTCGGAGGATTGTAAAACATTCTGATGAGCACAGTCTGCTTGTAATTCACCATAGTGGCAAATGAGCCCCTGTGACTAAAGATGTAATTTAAAACACAAAAAAATCTGAAAGCATTTAGGTAGATATTTCATTTTCTGCTCGGAGGCACGAGGGCTTCAGCACTTGCTTTTCTCCAAGTGATACGTGTTAAAGTATCACTAGAACACTTTAATAATATTTTCTCTGTTCATAATACTTTGTTTCACTTTTCACAACATTATCAGTTTGTGTTTTACCATTAGTGTTTTCTAGCATTAAAGTAATGTAGCTATCAACATATTATCACTACAGCACTCGTAGGACTGCAGTTATTTCCCTAATAAAAATAAGGCACTTGCCCCCTAAACTGCCACTTTAAGATAATGGTCCACATGTGGGTGATGGAACGGACGTTCAAATTCAGCAGCTGCAATCAAATGTTCCCTTCTTCATTTGGTTTAGATATAAACAACACCCTAGACCACCACAGTGATCAGACTCTTCGCTATGTGCTCTGTGTATCCATCCTCTTTCCTTATTTCTAGGTTGTTTCTTTCCTTAAGTCCAAGATTTCAATGTGGTCAGAAAGTGCTTCCAATGTAGAGTTTTTGGTGTGTCAGAGGGAAATTTGGTCTCTTCACCTTATTACTTTGATGGAACTTGCACGTGTATTGTACATTGTAACCAAAGTGCACACTACATTGTTTTCTATTTTTTCACTATTAATTAGCCAACCACCCATTTGACATTTTCCCTTCAGATCTTTTGTTAAGACAGTAATCATTTATCTGTGTTCTGGCATAGAGAATTGTTACATTTTTAAACCTTCATGTATCTTATTAACAGTAACTGGCTTGTTCATGCCTGTAACTATACAGTAGAATACACTGTAGTATAAACTGTTCTTCTGTTTCTGCTCTTTTTTTCCAGGTACTACAGTATCACCGCAAAAAGGTAAAGCAACACGCAGTCACCTATGAATTTCTACATATATGCTGTATGTTGTGTGGCTGTATGCTGAGTGTCAGTGTGCATTGTAAGGTTTTTGCTAATGAGATGAAAGAAATTTCATGGCCTTGTTGATTACGCTGAAATTGTCAGTCTGGATTTCAGCTGAAGAACAGTCTGTTTGATTACAAAGTCAATCAATCACACCCACTGATACAGAGTCTAAATTATCGCGGAATGACAGGCAGCCCACAGTGTGTGTTTAGGGCTGCCTTTTGTACTACTTGTGTTAGCACTAATCACAGTTCTGTTTAGACTCCTCCACACTTCCATGTGTGTTAATTTGAAATTGGAGGAGGGGACTGTTTTTGAACAGTGCATCATCAGGGACTCATGGGACACGTACTGGGGATAGATGTTTTTAGAAACATGCTGGTAGGCTGTTATAATTTTGTAGGATAATGGGGTTGTGCAGTCAAATTGTCTAAATCCCCTTCGAGGTGTTGTTCTGACTATCACCCGGTAGGTACATGCATCAGGCTACCTAGCTTTTGTTCTTCCTGCAGAGGATGCACCAATGTCAGAGGGTGTGTCATACTAGGTAATTGCAAAGCAGACAATCAGCAACAAGAACTCCCCATGGATTTCCTTAAAAACTTTTTCATCCCCTCCAGTGCTTATTAGAACTTGGGGTTGTTTTGTAGCTGCTTTTACCATAGCAGAGCAGAATGCAGGTGTGAATATTTCTATTGACAAGTAAATCTGATGTGATCTGGATGCAAATAAGAAGGAAACAAACACAAACACTGACTTTTTTACCTACTAAATCTGGTAAAACTGCTAATATATTTCAAAAAGAAAGATTGAAAGTGTATATCTGTGTGACAGTTTACACTTAGTATGCTCCCGTTTGCACACATACACACTTTTGTGATCCTATGTACGTAATGACCGTGGGTTGTACAGTGCTGTCAGATGGGCCTATAAAGGTAAGTGATGCAGGCTGCCTGAGCCTCCTTCCCTATGATGAATGTTGACGGGGAGCAGAGGCTGAAATGGTGAACATCATCACCTCACAGCTGCGCTCACACACATCTTTCAATGAGAGGCAAATAAGTAAGGCAGCATAACGCTGACAGTGAAAGAATGCTCATTTTACTTTTCCCATATGTCCGCACTTGTATCTGACCTTTCAGCTTCTACAGTGTCTTGTAAAGGTATGCATATTTGAACGTTTTGAGAATTTTTCACATTGTAACTACAAACCTCTTTGTATTTTATAGAGACTTAATGTGATGGGCACATAAGAAAATATATATTGGCAAATTGCAACAATATATTTCTTCTTGAACAGACAAGCTAATACTTCACCTTCAGCTTCTTCAAAGGTACATTGTTTTGGCTGCTTGTCCTATTAATGATCTTCTTGAAACGTCTATCTGTTTAGGTGAGGCCTTTACAGAATAGGTGCAGTTATTAACAGACAAGATTACGTACAGGCAGGTGTTATTTACATCTGAAGATAATTATTTGCAATGTATTTGATTTAAAATTATTTGAGTTAAATGGAATTTTGCTGTGGCTGATGCTACTTTGTTTTGGTTTATCACATAAAATCCTGGTTAAATACCTTGAGACTTGTGGTTGTAATCTGCCAAAACCAAAAAACGTTAATTGATTGGTGCATATAATTTTGCAATGCATTGTATGTTCCTTTCCTGCTTGGCCATCCTGTGCATAAAGCCTGGTTTGTTTGCAAAAATATGAAACATTTTATGTCTCTCACTCAAAATCATTAGGAGTGCAATGAAGAAAAATTGCCTGTTTTATTCATTTATACATTATGAGTAATAGTAGCCTAAGTTGCTTTGACAGTGTAATCGCTACTGAAGAGTCATGGGGCCTTGAGGCAAAGATAATGTACATAAACCACATTTGTGCATCCAGTCTTGTAAGACTGGCAAGTAAGTGTGTGTTTATATGTTTTTGTCTTTCGCTCTGGATGAAAGATGAAGACAGCAGGACATTTGTATTCACTTGCAATGTCAACAACCCACAGTCTCAATCTGTTACTATTCAGCATGAGATGTGAGAAGTGCACACTGTGAATATGTTTTAAATGAAGGGCAGAATGCAATAGCTTGGTCTGGGTAGCTTAGCTTGGATAACCTTTTGAGTTGTTACAGTATGAAGATTAAAACAGGACCTCTTGATGATATGACCTTATTCGTTAACTCTCTCCTTCTGTTGAACACCCTTTCTGTCTGCCCTCCTTCCCTCAAAATCCTTTATCCAACACCTCTCCACCTTTCTTGCACTCCTCCTCCCACTCTCCTGCCAAATGAAGTATATTTATGGCACCTGTGCTGGAAAAACAGTCTCCAGGAGACGTCCCTCTAATTTCATTTTCAAAATGCCAGCAATAAATTTATCAAATGGGCTGAATCGAATCGGAGTCACACGCAGTGCCATCCGTCATGGGCTGTCCCTCGGGGGCCTGTGGGCGTACTTAAGCCAGCCAAAAATCTCTGCTGGCAGGAGGAAAAAAAAAAAAACTGAGTGTTGAGAAGGAGAAGGGGGTGTGGAGTGGGTGTGTGAGAGCTGGGTGGTGGGGGTCTTGGAGGAGAAACCAGATGAATGGACTGGAGAAAAAAGTGATGGAAACCAGGGCTTGTATGCATATCTTTATTGGCTTATATCCACATATGCAGAAGTAAAAATTAGCCGTGTGAGGATGGGCATGTGTGCACAGAGGTCAGTACAAATTCCTGAATGCCTTTGGAGCCTTAAGCCAGAATCCCAGCTAAGCACTTTGGCTGTCGTGGTGCCGGCGTAACAATTGATTAATTACTACACAATTTAATCAATTGTTTTGCTCAATTTTGCTTCATTAAAACATTTCCACTTTAAACACCAGTCTGTTCTTCAATCCCCCTGCAGTTTTACAGAACCATGGGTTCACTTGTTCTTTGCTCTCAAATTCCCTTCCCATTTCTGCCTGACTCTTCCTCACAATCTTTACTTTCTCATTTAATGCTTGCATCCCAAATTTCTTTTGTTTCACATCTCCTTCTCTTTGTCTTTCATTTGTTTTCCTCTCCCCTTCCATTTATCACACTGCAGGCTAAACCAGGCGTGAGCACGGGTAAAGTAGCTTAGCACTAACAGTTCTAATGAAGTCAGGCCCCGTTTTCCTTGAATGGGGATCAGTGGAGCTATTCCGTGAAGCCTGTCACCATTTAATGATTAGATGAAACATTCAAACGCCTGCTGTGAGAAATTCAGGCACACTGATAAATGGTAATTCCCAAGTGGAGGTCTTTCTTACACAGATCTGCAAAACATTTATGCATGCTCACACTTTCTCCTCTGACACATACACATGAGCACCCCCACGTGCATTTTCTGTCCTCCCACTTTGGACAGGTCTAGATTTATGAGTTAAACATGGCATGGAGGGTATATTCAGCAGAGTGATTGGAAGAAAAAACAAATGGCAGAGTGATTCAGAGATTGAGCAGTCTGAGCCATTGATTCCTGGTTTGTGCAGAAAACCTGCTGAAAAAAACTCATGCAACACAAAACAGACTTGTCCCTCTCCTTGATGAGTAGATAGTAAACAAGTCTGTTCAGGAAGTGTTCTGTGATGCTTGATTTTCCAGATCAAAATGGGTCAAAAGGACTGTAACTTCAAACCTTTTTGAACATCCCTGGCTTATTGTGAATTCTCCTAGAGTCAGTTATACTGTGTGCTCACATTTTGCACACAGTGTTGTTGCGAGTATGTCAGAAAGTGCAACAGCATGAGGGCATTTGTTGGTACGTTTAACTACTAAAATGAAGAAAAGTGACAGAGGCAGTGGTTGGGTCAATGAGCTGCCTGTTTGTCAGACTGAAGGGGTGCCTTCCAGAGACTGGCCGCGTTTTGCCCCATTACCCACATGCTAAGTTACCTATCAACTTACTGCTACACGAGGAAACTACACACTTTCAAGCGTCTCTGTATGATTGTAATTTATGAGCTTTTCCTGATTACATGTCTTTGCTGAACTTTAAGCACATTCTGTCCTTGTATGATTAATTAAAATTCTCCACCTCTATCTTTTCATCCCCGGCTGAAAAATCTTAGAACGCTAGATTTAAGATAAATGTGTGACTTTCAACTAATTTGAAGCTGTCACTTCAAGTCTCTCCTGGATCTAATGGTTCACAAAGCTTTTAAAACGTACTTGTGGAAGCTACTTTAAAATGCCGTTTTATGAGTGGAGTTGTCTGGCCAAGAAGTTGGAATAAAATAATATTTAGAAATGCCCACTGAGCTCAGGTTAGCCTCTGGTAGCTTTTAAATGCCTCTCACTATCTATAAAAGAGTGATTGTTGTCTCCTCTATGTGTATCATTCTCAGACTTATTAGCCTGAGATTCTGCTGATCAAAGTATTTCTCAGCTCAAATGTAGACTGGAGTGTTATCTGATGGATCTGTTCTATGTGCACCAATGGCCTCTTTCTGCTCCCAGTTTTAACTAACTATAACCAAGTCAGGTTACATATTTTCACATCTTAATACTAAAGTTATTCCCAAATATTTATTTTTTTTAAAATCACATTGTATTATTGACTTGATGATTTTTAAAAAATACCTTACATAAAATAATCCTAATGAAGGTGCAGCTCAAGTGTGGTGTTATCAGTTCAGCTCCTTATTTCTGAACAGCTATTGAAGAAGAACAATTAGGCTTTTTATTTCTATTTGATCAAAGATAATTTCATTAACCTTTATGAATATGTATACACCTGATGGCATTAACAATTTTCTTTGTAATTTTGCTTTTTTAATTGTGTGATTAATTCAACAGGTACCAGTTAAGTGATTTCCTTTTATGTTTTTTTTTCTTTTTCTTTGTAGGTTGATTTAATTAGGAAAGAGCACATGTGTGATGACAGTTTTAGGTCAATTAGCTTTGGAACAACACAAGTGATGGTTAGAACAAAAATGACACAAAAAAAAACAAGACCTCTTTAATTAAAAGATAAATCAGCAGAACTGGGCCCTAATGGCTTTTAATTATTTACATAGATTTGCATTCAGAGCAGAGATAATCTAAAGGGCTTTGTTTATCACATACCTATCATATGGCTGGAAAGCTGGTGCTTCGCTTTACTCTGAATTATGAGTTTCCTTTACTGGTTGCTCTCCGGAAGAAAGTTCAGATGTAGCTCAAACTATAGCTTACATGTATAGATTGCTATGTTGAACAGAACTGGCAATATAGCGGTAGACTCCCATTCCATCTGTCACCTTTTATTCCAGCAGTTGTTTGCTTATGTAATTATTTCATTGAATGACTCAAGCCCTCAGATTTTGCAATGTGTCACAATCTTTTAAGGTGCTTTGAGCTGGCTTTTGTTGTGAATGGATACTTCAAAATATAAACTTAAATTTAGTTTAAGAAGACTTTTGCATTTTCATCCCATCCATCCATCCATCCATTTTCTGTGCACCCTTGTCCCTAATGGGATCGGGAGGTGCTGGTGCCTATCTCCAGCTACGTTCCGGGCGAGAGGCGGGGTACACCCTGGACAGGTCGCCAGTCTGTCGCAGGGCAACATAGAGACAAACAGGACAAACAACCATGCACACACACACTCACACCTAGGGACAATTTAGAAAGACCAATTAACCTGACAGTCATGTTTTTAGACTGTGGGAGGAAGCCGGAGTACCCGGAGAGTACCCACTCATACACAGGGAGAACATGCAAACTCCGTGCAGAAAGACCCCGGGCTGGGAATCGAACCCAGAACCTTCTTGCTGCAAGGC